>JAAAKG020180040.1:0-26095 GCA_010014905.2 Druon quercuslanigerum
AGGGGGGGGGGGGGGGGGGGGGGGGGGGGGGGGGGGGGGGGGGGGGGGGGGGGGGGGGGTAGGAGGAGGAGGAGTAGGAGGAGGAGGAGGAGTAGAAGGAGAATGAGGAGGAGGATGTGGAGGATGAGGAGGAGAAAGATGAGGAGGAGGAGGATGATGATGAGGAGGAGGAGGATGATGATGAGGAGGAGGAGGATGATGATGAGGAGGAGGATGAGGAGGAGGATGAGGAGGAGCTCTTTTAATCCGAGTATTATTTTCCAGGATTCCCGGCTTTTACGGCTGCAGCAGCCGCAGCTGCAGCGGCAGCACAGACGACTGCTTATGCCGCTGGAGGAAAGCAAATCGAGGGTCCTGAGGGTGCAAATCTTTTTATCTATCACCTTCCCCAGGAGTTTACGGACTCGGATCTCGCCACGACCTTCCTGCCTTTTGGAAACGTCATCTCTGCTCGAGTATTTATCGACAGAAATACAAAGAGGAGCAAATGTTTTGGTAAATATCATCAATCACAGTCCTTCCTTTTTTAACCAATCCCCCCCTTTGGCCCCTATTTCCCGCCTTGGATTTAAAAAATCCCCTAAAATACCTAAAATCGAAAAAATTTACCCCCTCCCCCCTTACAGGGTTTTGATTCATTTTTCAAGAATGGTTAAGAAAAATTCAAAAACTTTGATAACAAGGCAATTACAAGGAGATTCTTTTGTATGATATGAATTCTCAACAAACAATGTAATTGTTGATATTTCAAGCAAAAAAGATTTTTATTTCACATTTTAATAAAATGACAGTGGATTTTTTTTTGACAGGTGATTTAAACAATTTTGGGAAGAAAAATCTATCCAATCACTTTAATTTAAAAAAATCATTTTAACTTATTTTAATCTTTCTATCTTTTCTAAGTTCCATTTTAACTTTTCTTTCAAGTTAAGTTTAATTCTTAACTTTTTCAATTATCGTATCATTCAGTTTACACTTCGTAATTCTTAAATATTTTACTTTAAAAATGTTCTATTTTGGATCTTCATTCTTAAGGGTACATTTTTATTGAAAATAATTTTTAAATGCAGTTTTAATAGCCTAAAGCATTAAAATAGATTTAAAAAAATTAAAAATTGTTTGAGAAAATTGAAGAGATTTTTGGAAGTTTTGAAATTATTCAACGTTAATTAAAAACTTTAAATAATTTAATATAATTTAAAAGAAAGCTTTTTAAGAGTTGAAAACGAATTCAAAAGAAAAGCAAATTTGTCTTAAAATTTCCTAGAAAAATAAAAAACTGATTTTTTAATTAAAAAAAAAGAATATTCAAAAAGAGTATAAAAATTGTAAAAAAAAAAAGAATCTAGAAAATTATGAAGTGTTTGTTTTTTTAAATGTGCAGAATTCTTCAAGAATTTTTGGAAAAATTCGAATCATTTAAAAAATATTTAGAAGTTTGAAAAAATTCCAAAATAATTTGAAATTTAAATGCTTAAGAAAATCGTAAACGAAACATAGATTTTTGAAAATTCTTTAAAAGATTTGAATACATTTTTAATTATTGTTAATTTTGAGAAAAAAATCGAGAATATTTGAAAAATATATTTAAAAATAAATAAATTTTGATGTATAAACGACAATTGCACAGTTAATAATTTAAAACTTCTTGAAATTAAACTCACGGAACTTTAATTTGAAAAGTGTTCAGTTAAAAAAAACTTTAGTCATTCCATTTTTTATTTTTTTCAGCTTAAAATTGATTATGATAATATAGTTTCCAAAACATTCAAATTCATTGATTAAGTCTTCAGTTTAGAACATTAAAAAGTATATTTGGGTTTTACATTTTTTAAATTTAATCTGAATCCTAAAACTGTAAAATTAACAAAAGTTTAAAATTTCGCATTTTACCTGCATTTAATTTAAAATTTGTTCAATTGAAAAGTGTTAATAGCTTCTATATTATTTTTATAAATTATCTTTCAAGTAAAGTTTTGGTTGAAAATTTGATTTTTTATTTAAGAATTCAACTATATGGTTGAAAATTCATCTGTTTTGTTAAAAGTTTTTTTTTGGTTTGAAAAATTAAATATTTTTTTGGAAAATGTGTTGTTTTTTTTGGCTTGAATATTAATTATTTTCACTGAAAATGTAACTATTCAATTTTTGGATTATTTTTTGGTAGAAAATGAATTTTCTTGTTTTGAACTTACCTTTTTGGTAAAAAATTTTAATATTTTTTTGGAATTTCGTTGTTTTTGGTAAATAAATTAATTAATTTTATAAAACTGTAACAATTCCACTTTTTGTTTAAAGTTGACTTTTGTTAGTTAAAAATTCATTTCTGTAGTTGATGATGGAACTATTTCGCTGAAAATTCGTCTTTTTATTAATTTAAAAACTTGACTATTCCATTTTTGATAACAAAAATTTATCTTTTATATTTTAGAATTTAGTTATACATTTGAACATTCGATTTTCTTGTTACAAAATTTTTTTATATGATATTTAAATTAACGAAAGGTTCAAACTTTTTTAAGAGTTCGAATTTTCTAATTTCATTTACCGCAAAATATATTTTGTGAACCGGGGGAAAAAACGGGGTTTTTTTTTTGTTTAAAACAGATACCCAGGGTATCATTGAATTTTACCGCCTCTTAGTTCGAAATCTGTAAATTCTCTGCTTTATCTCTGTTTTAGTCTCACTCTAAATACTCTACTTTTAAAACTGACTAAAAATGAAGAAAAATCGGTGATATTTCTTCTTTTTTTTTAGGATTCGTGTCATATGATAACACGAAGAGTGCGCAGGCCGCAATCCAGGCGATGCACGGATTTCCAATCGGGCAAAAAAGACTCAAGGTTCAGCCAAAACGACCCAAGGATAACACCAAGGTCTACTAGCCATCCTCAGCGATCCTTCAAGGTAGATAACCTCCGAATTTTATACCAAATTCGAATTTCGAATTCGATTCGTCGCCGATTTCCAAAGTATTAAGTTATTAACGAATAGTATTTTTTCGAGAAAAGACTTCTTTTTTTTCTTTTCTTATTTTTTTTTTGTTATCTCGAGAGTCGCTTCTTTTATCTTTGGAAGCTTCTTTTCTCTCGAGTCTAGTCAATCAGTATTTCCATCAAGCTGGAAATCTGGAATACCGAGACACTCAGCGAATCACTATTGTCATTAATATTCTAGTCTCGCTATCCATTTTCTGTGATATTACTCAAGGTACAAACTACAAAAGTGGACGGAAACAAATGGAGTATCCTCTCTTCTTAAGTTTACTGTTTATAAACTTAAAGTTTAACTTTTTTAGAAGGTAAAATTTTAAATAGTAATATAAATATACTTAGAATTTACAATTTGTCTATTTAAATGTAGCTTCTTCTTTTCCATTTGGAAATGTGTGTAGTTTTCAAAGTCTTCAAATTTGAAAGACCTGTTTTTTTGTTTGTTTTGTTGTTAGAAGTAGATGATTAAGGAGAGTTCTAATTTAAGGTTTCTACTTTACCGACTTTAAGGCAGTTTCATGACTCAAGTGGTTTGTGTCCGTGCTAAGTTTTTAGAATATTTTTGATTGCTTGATCAAAGTTATATTTACGCAATTGGGGAGTCGAGCCGAAAATTGAAATTGGATAATAGAAAAAATTGCTTTTTTATAAAAATTAATCATTAAAATGGACAGTTTATTCGTAAATGAAAGTAAAATTTTAATTAATTCAGCTTGAAAAGAAAAAAATTAATTTTTTTAGTACTGGTCTATTTTTCTTGGGTAATTGTTTACTGAAAGAACGTTTCACTGCAAATTCCATAATTTTAGGATCAAAATTCAACTGTCTTGTAGAAAATTCGTATTTTTTGGACGAATTTCCCTTTTTTTATTAAAAACAAAAAATATTTTTTAGTTGAAAGTGCAACTGCTTGGTTGAAGGTAGAACTAATTTGTTAAACATTTATTTTTTTGTTGGAATATTCTCCTCATTAGTTAAAATTTATATTTTTGTTGAAAATAAATTAACTGAAGATTTTATTATTTCATTTTTTTGTTTGAAAATCTAAATATTCCGTTTTAGGTTCAAAGTTGATATTTTTTAGTTAAAAACTCAACGATTTGGTGGAAAATTCATGTATATTACTGAAAATTTCGATTATTTCAGTAAAAATATATTAAATATATATAATATATAAAATATATATAGTAAAAATATTCTTGGTTAAAATCATCTTTTTGGTTGAAAATATAATAATTTGGTGAAAAAATTTAGGTTGTTTTTTTACTGGAAATTTAGCAATTTCACTGTATGTTGACAATTACAATTTTTAAGTTAGAAATATATTTCTTTAGTTGACAATTGAACTATTTCGTTAGAAATACCTTTTTTTTCGGTAATTTTTTTTTCTTGACCTGAATATTTAACTATTCAATTTTCGGGTAAAAAAGGATCTTTTCCAGTTATGAATTGAAGTAGAAGGTTGCAAATTCGATTTTTCGGTTTAAAATGAACTTCTTTTTTGTTGTAGTTGACCTTTTTTTAAAAACGTCTTTGTCTGCTTATAAATTTAACTCTTCCATTTTGGTTAGAAATGTATTATTTATCATGGAAAATTTTATTATTTGGTTAAAAATGCATGTACTTTGTTGAAAATTCGACTTTTTGATTAGATAATTTTTTTTACACTTATATTGTTTTCTTCTACTTGTTATATATTTTTTTTTTTAATTTAAAATGTGAATATTACACTTTTGGTTAAAAATTTACGTTTTTTAGTTAAAATCTCTGTGGTTTGTTCTAAAGTGTATATATTTTATTAAAAATTCGACTTTTTGCGAAGAAAATAATTCTTCTTGATTAAAAATACATCTTTTTGGTTCAAAATTCATTTATTTGCTTTTGACGTTAACTATTTTTTAAAATCTTCGTTTATTTTTGTTTTTCACAAAATACATCAATTTTGTACCAAATAGTTGAATTTTCTACTAAAAAAGACACATTTATAACCAAAAATTGAATAGTTAAGTTTCCATTTTAAAAACTATTTTTACAGAAAAAACCCATTTGTTTATAGAAGAGTTGAATTTGAACTAAAAAATGAATTTTAAATAAAGAATTATAACCTCTAATTCAACTTTTAGCTAAATAGTTTAATTTTCGACTAAAAATATAAATTTTTAAGCGTAAATGAAATAATTATTGCTCTAGTTAATTAGGTTTAAACAAAGTATGTAGATTAATTTTCAACAGAAAAGAAGAATTTTCAAACAAAAATTGAATAGGTAAATATTCAGTCAAATAAAGAAAATATATTTTCAGCAACAACAAAAAAACCAATTTTCAATAATATAATATAATTATAAAGTAAAGAAATTATTTTTCAACTTAAAAAAATGAATTTTCAACAAAAAAATTAAATAGTTAATTTTCAGTGCAAAATTTAATTTAAAGCAAATAAAAAAAACGAATTTTCATTCCAATAGTTAAAAATTTTACCCAGAAAGATGTTTTTTCAAACAAACAAAAAAGAACTTTCGACTGTAGAAAAAATGCGTTTTTCTGTTAAAATTATTTTTTAAATGGATACTTAACTATTAAAGTTTTTGTTAGAAATGTGTCTTTTTTAGTGGAAAATTCAACTATTTGGTTGAAAATTCATGTATGTTATTAAAAATTCAATTTTTTTTAAAAAATTAATTTTTTGTATGAAAAATCGTTTTTTTTTTTGCTTGAAATTTTATCTATTTTAATTAATTCTTGTATTTTGTTAAAAATGTATCGTCTCTGATAAAAAATTATTCTTGTTTATACATTCATCTGTTGGTTGAAAATTTAACTACTTTGTTAAAAATTCGTTATTTTTTAATTGAAAATTCAACTATTTGATAAGAAAAATAAAACAAATGATGAAAAAAATGTACATTCATTCCGTATAAAATAGTATTATATGTATGAAATTGAGAAATAGTTCAGAAAAATATATTTTTTCAGACTTCATGCCGTCCAAATTTACTTTTTTATAAATAATCTATAAACTTTTATTATGAATGTGTAAACTTCCCTCTTATGGCAAACTAATTTTGCGTAAACAGCTTAACTGTTATTTATTATCTCAATTAATTATTAAAGTTGTTTATACAAAATTCCTTTCCCATAATTTCGTTCTATAAAAGTTGATCACGCCATTAAAAATATTCTAGAAGATATGTCGGCAAGGTAGGAATTTACAATTATAACTCGTCTTTCTCATCTGGAATCAAAGAAGGATTTTTTATAAGACGATGCCACGTCACGATCGGTGACCGATTTGGAAAAAGAGTCCATAGTTCTTTTGTGAAAGGGGCAGAATTTTCAAATTTTGCCCGACAGCACCGTGCAGACGCATTTTTTTATTTTTCGTCTCGCTTTTATAACCCGAGGAGTTTCAGGTTTTATTATGTTGTGTTGCATTAGATGTCGGTATTTATTTTATTTTTGTATATTTTTGTTGTTGTAAAATTGCAATCTGTGTTCTAACACGGTTTTTAAAGTCACGAATATAAAATGGAGTTCTAAATTTTTTGATTTATGGATACTGAAAAGTTTTGGTTTTATTATTTGGTGAATTCTCTCGGTAATGTTCTTTTTTATATGCTACTTTTTGTTTCATGAAAGAAAATTAGAACTCTAGATTAATCGATCATTATCTAGGTATTCGTGATCTACATTATCAGTGTGACAATTCCCTGTGTGTGTTACATTGGCATTCAAAAATGAATGGTAAACTTTCATTTCCATGTGAGTCAAAACCGCAAATTCCCAATCGAATTCCATCCAGGATATTTTCTCGAAACCCTGGATTTATTTATAATATTTGATACAGATTCTATATATGTGATTGTAAATCAATTTAATTGCAAAATTATATTAAATTTAAATAAATACAGCTTAAAGGCCGAAAAGATTAAAATTAAAATCATCTTGAATGAATTAAAATATTTGAATTTGTGTTTGAAATTGTTTCCCTAACATTTTTAATGTCTTTCAAAATTTATAGAATTCGAATTTTTTCTTTTTCTGATTTTGCAATCCCGCTTTTCTACTCGTCAGTCGAATATTTATTTAAAAACGGATTTTTCATTGGGAAACTAATCTTTTACTTTTGAATGAATTTTTCCAAAACTATGGGTTAAAAAAATATATAAATTAAGTTTTGGAATGCTTGAATCTATTTTTGTGCCTGTCAACAGAGAATTTAAAAAAAAATTAATTCCTGACTTAAAAACCGAATTATTTCTTTCAAAAAAATTCATTTTCGTATCCACAAAATCAGCTTTGATAAAAGTAGGTCTGTTTAAACTAGAAAACTGTTTTTTCTTTACAGAGAATGATTTGTTACTTAAAAATAACTTTTTTTTATTTCGAAAAACTTTATTTCATTTTAAAACTAATTGGTTATATAAAAATTGATTTGTTTTAAACATAATATTTTCTGCAAAAAACGTTTTTTATAACTTAAAAATTATTTTTAATCAAAATAAGTAGACTTCATTTAAAAAAAAAAAACATTTTTTTTAAATAAATCATTTTTTTCTTAGAAATCAATTTCTTTGAATTATTATATTCACTAAACAAATAGATTTTTGTATCTAGAAACCGAGTTTAATGTGAAAAAATATTTTTATTTCGAAAAACTTTTTCCTCATTTGAAATTGATATTTAGAACGCCATTTTTCATTTTTGAAAAAAGATTTTTCTATTTTTAGCAATCAATTTTTATTCTATAACAATTTTTTTTCAAAAAACTTTTTATATAAAGACGGAATGTTTATATTAAACCAATGATTTCTTATAAAAAAGCCGAATTTTTTTCTGCAGAAAATTATTTTTAATCAAAATAAGTAGACCTCAGTTTAAAAAAACATTTTTTATCTAAATAAATCATTTCTTTGTAGAAATCAATTTTTTACACTATTATATTCACTAAACAAATATATTTTTCTATCTCGAAACCGAGTTTAACGTGAAAAAAATATTTTAATTTCAAAAAACTTTTTCCTCATTCTGAAATTGATATTTCGAACCCCATTTTTGATTTTTAAAAAAAGATTTTTCTATTTTTAGCAATCATTTGAAATCAATGATTTCTTATGTAAAAGCCGAATTTTTTTCTGCAGAAAATTATTTTTAATCAAAATAAGTAGGCTTTATTTAGAGAACCGTTATTATCTGCAAAAACTCATTTCTTACGTAGATATAAATTTCTTATTCATTAATAATTTGTTTTTATTAAAAAACCTATTATTTCTATAAAAATGGAAATCGAAATTTTAAGCGAAAATACATTTTTTATTTCGGAACCCCCTTTTGATATAAAAAAACTAGTGTCAGTCCTTTTGAGATACTTTTTTATTTACTTGAATATTCTTAAATTTAATTTAAATTAAAAAATTTATTTTAACGAAAAAAACGGTTTATCTTAAAAAAATCGGTTTTCTGAAAACTAGTTCAATTCTAAATAATTTTCTAGTTTCGCAAATCGAATTCTGCAAAAAAATCGAGTTTAAATCGAAAACCACTTACATTGAAAAAAAAAATTTTTATATAAACAATTGGTTTACAAATAAAACAATTATTTCGGACTATACTCATACTTTCATTGAAAATGTGGTTCTAAATAAAAAAAATCGATTATCACGTAAAAAGTCGATTTCTATTTTTATATAAACAACCGGTGTTAAAATGAAACAAAGTCTTTTGAAATAAAAAAAATTTATTTCTACGAAAATAATTCTTCACTGTAAAGAAAAATGTATTTTCTACTTAAAATTGACTTATTTTTATCAATACATATTTTGTTGAGACGAATGACAAATTCTGAAAAAAATTTCCGACATTGGAAAATTCCTGAAATTATAAAATCGCCGAAATATAAAGTTTCTGAATATAAACAATTAAAAAATAGTTTTAAAATAAATATAATTTACTTATTAAAAATAAAAAATCAGGTTTTTTATTAAAAATAATTTTTTTTTAATGTTCAAATTTTTTCAAAATTATTGTTTGAATTTAAAATAACAATGTTTAAAAAAAATATTTCTGGAGCGCATGTGTTTTTAAATTAATTTTTTGATACAATTTTCATACAATTACCGTTGTTTTAATTCAAAAAATAATGTTTAAAAAGTTTAAATATTTCAAAAAATTATTCTTCAATAAAATTATTAGATCATTTTATTTGTAATGTTTGAATAATATATATTTTAAAAACATTTTAAAATTTTTTAAATTTGATAATTTCATCATTCGGGAATTTTCAAATTCCGTGATATTATGAATTTTCGGGAATGTTCTTGTTCTGGATTTCTCAAATTCGCAATTTTTATATTTCGGATATTTTATAATTTAAAGAATTTTACAGTTTAGGGAATGTTATGTTTCAGGATTTTGAAATAGTCTCAAAAATAAATTCTTGCATTTACAATCCTAATTTTTACTTTTTTTTCTAAAGTTTAATTTTGAAAAAATGCATTCCTCAGTGAAAGATTCGTTTCCAAATATTTTTCAGAAGTCTTTTTGAGATGTTTTTTTTTGTTTGTACTTTATCAATGAAAAATCAGTTTGGCTGCGTGCCTGCCACGAGAATGAGCTTCTGGATGCCTGGATGGGATCCGATTGGAAATTCGACTCTCGAACTCTCCTCCATCGGCTTTTTTATGATCGATCCTTCGTTCATGAATTATACGTTATACGATGTGCACGCTGCCGTACATTAATCACGTACATATTCGGTAGATATATAGTTATGTTATATACGACTCACGCAAAAAAAATCTACTCGCGTCCTGTCGTGTTAATATTACTAAGTTATATGGTGAATAATTACACTGCGAAGCTTTTTCTAGTCGTTATAGTACTAACATCGCAATGTCTTTCGAGGGACCAACACCCGCCAAAAACCGAGCAAAATTCACTCTAATCTTCAAAACCAGAAAAAGCGGGGTTTTTTTATTTGCAATTAAATTTTTTATTTTTAAATTACTGTTTCAGTTCTTGAATAAATCTCTTTTCAAAGTCTTGGAAATTAATTTCTGGTTTTGAATTCCTTTGTGTCTATTTAACATTTTTTATATATATATATATGTGTGTATATATAATTTTCAAAAAGCTTTTTATGCTCTGATTGAGGAACGAGAACGAGGATCCAGTGAAAGGAATATTTTCTGATGTTTATTTTTCGAAAAGAACTGAGATTTGTATTTTAAATACAAACGTTTTCTACCAGAGAACCCGTTTAATTTTGAAAACTCATTTTATTTTGAAAACGATTTTTTGTAATTAAAAAATTTTTTTTCCTGTTTTAAAAATGATTTTCAATATTCTGTAGAAACTAATTCTCGAATCTAAAAAATAGGCGCACTTAAATAAATTGATTTCAAAAAAGAAAACCGGTTTTAAATGCTAATTTACATTTATAACACAAATTTGGCGATCCAAAGATACGTTTATTTCTTCCAAAGTTTTCACACAATCTTCGACCAATTTTACTTTCGTTGAGTCTCCTTCTCCCAGCGTTAAATATTTGTTCCCCAAGTTGGGTATCTTCATCCCATCGTAAGATATCATTTTCCCGTCGACGGGCCTTATTTTCCCTACATTGATTTTTTGCACGACGTTGTTTGGTCACCTTTTCCCGAGGGTGCTCCTCTTTCCGACGCTGAGTCTCCTTTTCCCGGTGTTGGATATTTTTTCACCATGTTAGCTCACCTAGATCCTAGATCCTTGTGCCTGTCGTTTTGCCTCATTTTCCCTATGTTGATTTTTTCGACCGATTATGTCCCTTCTGCCGGAAGTTGAGTCCTCTTCGCGGCGTTAAATATTTTTTTCCGACGTTGGATTTTCTTTTTCCGACGTTAGATCCGCTTTTCCTGGCGTTGAATATTTTTTCCCGACGTTAGTTCAACTTTTTCCGACGTTGGATTTCCTTTTCCGCCCATTGGCCCTTTTTGTCCCAACGTTGCGCCTCCTTTTCCCAAAGTATGGTTTTCTTTTTTCGACGTTGGATCTTCTTTTCTCGACATTGGCTCTCCTTTTCACAGCTTTAAATATTTTTTCCCGACATTGGGTCTTGTTCTTGCGACGTTAGAACCTTTTTTCCCGGCGTAAATATTTTTTCCTGGCGCTGAGTCTCCTTTTTCCGACGTTGGATCTCCTTTTTCCCAACGTTGGGTCTCCTTTTTTTGACGTTGCATCTCCTTTTCCCGGTGTTGAATATTTTTTCCGACCTTGTGTCTCCTTTTTCCGACGTTGGATCTCCTTTTTCCGACGTTGAATCTCCTTTTCCCGTCATTGCCCCTTTTTCCCATCGTTGGGTCTCCTTTTTCTGACATTGGATCTCCTCTTTACGGCTTTAAAAATTTTTTCCCGACGTTGGGTCTCTTTTTTGCGACGTTAGATCCTCTTTTCCCGGCGTAAATATTTTTTCCTGACGCTGAGTCTCCTTTTTCCGACGTTAGGTCTCCTTTTCACGGTGTTAAGTATTTTTTCCGACCTTGTGTCTCCTTTTTCAGACGTTGGATCTCCTTTTTCCCAACGTTGGGTCTCCTTTTTCCGACGTTGAATCTCCTTTTCCCGTCATTTCCCCTTTTTCCCAACGTTGGGTCTCCTTTTTCCGACGTTGGATCTCCTTTTTTTGACGTTGCATCTCCTTTTCCCGGTGTTAAATATTTTTTCCGACCTTGTGTCTCCTTTTTCCGACGTTAAATCTCCTTTTTCCGACGTTGAATCTCCTTTTCCCGTCATTGCCCCTTTTTCCCATCGTTGGGTCTCCTTTTTCTGACATTGGATCTCCTCTTTACGGCTTTAAAAATTTTTTCCCGACGTTGGGTCTCTTTTTTGCGACGTTAGATCCTCTTTTCCCGGCGTAAATATTTTTTCCTGACGCTGAGTCTCCTTTTTCCGACGTTAGGTCTCCTTTTCACGGTGTTAAGTATTTTTTCCGACCTTGTGTCTCCTTTTTCAGACGTTGGGTCTCCTTTTTTGACGTTGGGTCTCCTTTTCCCGGTGTTAATTTTTTTTCCTCGACCTTGTGTCTCCTTTTTCCGACGTTCGATTTCCTTTTCCCGACATTGGCCCTTTTTTCCAACGTTGGATCTCCTTTTCCCGGCGTTGGGTCTCCTTTTTGCGACATTGGATCTCCTTTTCACGGTTTTAAATATTTTTTCCCGGCGTTGGATCTCTTTTTGGCGACGTTAGATTCTCTTTTCCCGGCGTAAATATTTTTTCCTGACGCTGAGTCTCCTTTTTCCCGACGTTGCGTCTCCTTTTTCCAGTGTTAAGTATTTTTTCCCGACATTGTGTCTCCTTTTTCCGACATTGTGTCTCATTTTGCCGAAGTTCGATCTTTTTCCCGACATTGGCCTCTTTTCCTATCGTTGGGTAGTCTTTTCCCGAATTCGGGTTTTATTTTTCCGACGTTGGATCTTCTTTTCCCGGCATTGACTCTTTTTCCAACGCTTGATCTTCTTTTTCCAGCGTTAACTATTTTTTTCCGACGTTCAATATTTTTTTCCAACGTTGGGTTTTTTTCTCTCAGCGTTAGTTATCCTCTGCACACAGCGTGTAGAGGCCATAATTTATATTCATAATAATCTAGTTTATTTATAAAACAAAGTAAAAGTTTTAAGTCATTCAGTTTAAAAAGAGTCTTTATGGCAAAAACTAACAAATTCCATAATTTCAGCGGGAATTGCACTGTTTTTCGACTTTTTTAATGAAAATTAATATTCTTCATTAAAAATTCGTATTTTTATTTGGAAATGATTTTTTTTGCATTTTAAAGCTTACTATTTTTTTTTAATTTAATTTTTTGTTTGTTTGAAAATTTATCGTTTTAAGTTGTAAATTCTCGTATTGCATTGAAAAATCCTCTTTTTGAGTAGAAAGTTATTTCTTCTTGTTTGAAAATTAATCTTTTTCCTATTTTTTGTTGAAAGTTTATAGATTTTAGTTAAAATGCAGCTTTTTCTGGGTTAAAAATGATTTTTTTAGTTAAAAATTAATTTTTTCATTTGAAAATTTATGTATTACGTTGAAAATTCGTTGTTTTAATTAATTTATTTTGCTTAATGCAGATATTCCATTTTTTGTCGAAAACGTACTTTTTTAGTTTTATATTAATCTCTTCAGTAGAAAATTAATCTTTTTGTTTGAGAACTCATTTTTTTATTATATTTTTTGCTGTTCAATGCAGCTTTTCTTGGTTGAAATTGTTTCTTTTTGAGTTATTATTTATTTGAGTTATTATTATAATTGATTACAAATTTAACATATTTTGTTCAATTTTTTTTAAATATAGTTATTTTTCTTAATGCAGCAGTTCCAGTTTTTGTTGAACCTTTAATTTTTTGAATTTTAAATTCGCCTCTTTAGTAGAAAATTAATCTTCTTGTTCGACAATTCATCTTATTGGTTGATACTTGATCTGTTTGGTTGAATTTTTTTTTCATTCGTTGTTTTTTTTTTTTTGCTCGCGAATTTATCTATTCCATTGTTGGTTAAAAGATTATTTTTATTATTTAAAAATTCAACTATTCGGTAAGAAAAACTGACTTGTAATTAAAATATTACATTTTATTTTGTTTTATAAATAAACTACAACTTTTTATTATGCATTCAACAAAATTAATTTTGATAAAAATAAATCAATTTTTAATAGAAAACTGATTATTCTGTACAAAGAGAACGATTTTCTTGCGTAAAATTTTTTTTTATAAACATCTCAAATTTCCTTGAAATATTCCTGTTATATCCAAATTTCCGCCTGGTAGGATTCGAAACTTACCGAAAATAAACGTATCTTTGATCGTCAAAAATGTGTCATAAATTGTTGGCAAATTAACAAACAGAATTCTTGGCTGTTAAATTAAATGTTCACCTAGATCCTCGTTGCTTCCTTCTGTTGTTTTTTTTTTTTTTTTGTTGGGGTGTCTGTGGGCTCGTCCTTGGTGTCACCGGAAGTTGAAAATTCCGGTAGCACTAAATGCCGAGCTCCCAGACGCGGGGGTTCCCCCATTTCCAGTGTTGTGGTGACTAACTTGTCCGTGTGTTTTGTTTGTGTGCCAGCAGGTGGCCTGTGACGTTGTGACCGTTTACTCTGGACCGGAGTTGCCGTGCCATGTCTGTCTCAGTCAGTCGATCTGTCAGTCACGACTCGATCTCTTTTTTCTTTCTACTTTCTCTATCACCTTCACACAAGCATTCAAAAATCCCACCCTCTGATAAAAGAAAAAAAAAAAAGAAAACAAACTTTTTTTCCTCCACTTTTCTCCAATTTTCCTCTCTCATCTGTCGAATCGACCGCGAAAACCGATCGCAAGCCTGGAAGTGGTCATAAATCAAGATATTGGCAGAATTTAAGCAGATTCTGCCCCGCCATCTTGACTCAATATATCTGCCTCGGCAGTTTTTCAGCAGATTGTGAAAAATCTGTATGAATCTTGAAAACAGAAAAGATTGGAAATAAATTTTGACGAGCAGATTTCGGGCAGAGCCATTAATGTAAATAAATTATACATATTGCGAGTATAAATATATGTGTGCCTGTGCTGAAGTCGATCTACGAATTTTGGAGAATGTCGTGTGCCCCGTGCAGCGACGAAAAACAAAACAAAAAAAACACGGGACATCTAGAAACCGGGATCCAGTTCGTGACACGAAGTTCGAAAATCGAGAGAAACAATCATTGTATAAATATTATTAAATATGTTAATTAATAACGCGAACTTCGTTGTCGGTATTTAATAGTCAGCGTGGTCGATTGTGCGAGAGAAATAAGCAAGATAACATATATTATTATACGAGAATTAGATATATTAAACGTTGACTGAAAATTATTTTTATCGAGTGATTATCGCGGGATCTGCATTGATCGAAGACCGACGAACAAAAGACACGGATTTATTTCCAAAGGGGAGGAAAGATCGAATTTTTCGGAGAAGAAAACAATTTTCGATTTGCCATTTTTTATTTTTCTATTTAGAAAATGGGCCGATATAAAAAAAAAAAGTTGAATTCAAATGAAAAACTGATTTTTCAATCAGGTTTTTCTTCACTTGAATTTTTTACTATAAAAACGGAAAATACCCGTTTTGAAATTTCGCGCCGGAATCGCCAGGTCACGTTTAGACATAACCTCTAATGTCGAGGTGATTGTAGCGCGAAATTTAATCGGTTCAAATCCAATTCTAGATATAGATACCGATTTTTATATTTTAACACCGGAAATTTTTATAAAACCCAAGTTTTCTATTTAAAAATCGATTTTTTTTATTCAAAACCGATATTTGTTTGCATAAAACACAAGTTTTTTTTATTTGAAAAACAAAATTTTACGCATAAATCAATTTTTATATTTTGGAACCGATTGTTTATCAAAAACCGAGTTTTATCTTTGGAAACAGAATTTTTGATATAACAACTGGGTATAAAAACCGATTTTATACGTAAAAATAGATTTTTTCTATTTGAAAACTGATTTTAATGCACAAAGACCGAATTTTTGTACTTAAAAATTGATTTTTATTTAAAAAAATGGTTTTTCTATTTTAAAATCGCTGTTTATATAAAAACCGGGATCTATATATAGAAAATGATTTTTTTTCTGCATTAATTTAATCGAAAATGGGTTTCTCCTTCTAAATTTAGATCTTTTCCAATTTTAGGAAAGTGAAATCTCTGTGTGAAAAATTTCGTTTTCCCGCTCGACAAAATAATTTGCTAGCTGAAGTTCGTAAGAAGATACCAAAAATAAAAAAAGAACACACGTGAACATAAAACAAAGAAGAGTTTAAGACGCATTTTTAAAAGACTTTGTATAGGATTGTATCATAGGTAGAGTTCTAAAAATTTTGAGAAACCCTGAGAATATTACCAAAATATTTTTAATTTTCATACCAATTCCAGTTTAAAAATTAATTAAAAAGTAAATTTTAATCAGAAATTTGAACCACCATTCAAATATTCCAAAGATTTTTCTACTAAAGTTTTGAAAAATAATTCTATCAAAATTACAATTGTGATAAAAAGATTTTTCAAATGAATAAAGAAAATCTGAGTAATATTCTCGGTTAATTTTCTCAAATAATATAAATAATTTGGAACTCTAATAGGGTCGGATTAGGATCGCGTACGTGTTTTAGACAATTTGTATATCTGCGTTTTTTTTTTAAATATCCAAAAAGATCACGTGGTACGAAAATTGAAAATGTCCTTCAACCTAGCCTCCGGCTTCTCAGTGTCCTCTTTGGTCTCGAAAAACTTTTTACTATTCTTAAACAATGTTTTCTATATATTTCCAAACGTCTTTTCTATATTTCTAATCATGTTTAATATATTTGGATCACTTTTATTACATTTTTTTGCAACAGTGTTTGAATTGTCTTCTTGAATTTTGTCAATTTTCAATTTTTTCTCTTTTTTTTTGTACATATATTTTTCTGGTGACGATTCTTTTTTGGGTATAAGTGTGAAAAAGAATAAAAAGCGGTATTAGGGTTCTCCTGATCCTTTATTTGTCCAATCCTTTTTTTTTTCTTGTACTCACTTCGTCGAGCTCGGAGTCGTGGTTCTCGTCGAAGCTCGGATTTCTACGAAATAGTTGAAATAAACGAAATGCCCGATTTCGGCCGAGGTGTGCAATTTTGACCAAAATGTACGATTTCGGCCGAAATGTCCGAATTTGACCGAATTTGCCGAATTTTACCCAATATGGCCAGACTGGCTAAATTTGGCCGAAGTGGCCGAACTGACCGAATTTGACCGTAGTGGCCGAACAGGCCGAATTTGACCGAAGTGGCCGAACTGGCCGCAGAAGCGACGGAGAAATAAAAGAGAGATCCTCAAACTGAAAAGTGTAACGCATGTGCATCCTGACTTCGGCATCCGCTTTATTTGTTGCTCCTGCGATTAGCGATCGACCTTTTTCCGACGTTATAATTTTTTTTACATCCCTTTTTCTCGTTACCATGTATATATTATTATATATGTATGTGTATGCATATGTACCAGACCAAATCACGGGGCAAGCGATCCTGCTGGAGTCCCCCTAATCCACAATTTCACAAAAATATGTTCTTAATGGCAATTTAATATTTATCATTTAAAAATCATCTAAACAAAATCATTTTCTTTTTAGTTTCTTTTCTAGCAGAAAATTTGCTCTTATTGGGAATTTTTTTTTACAAAATAAAATTATTTGCAAACTATCTGTTGTGTCCAATGATTCTCTGCTGAGAATAGCTCTGCAAAATAATTTTCTAAAACAGGAAATTCGCCAGTAAACGAATTTTCTGTAGAATTTTCAATTGGTCGAAAAATTGTCTAACTGAGAATTTTGTTCACAAGAAAATTGTCTGCAATAATCAATATTTTTTGTTTTAAAAAAATTGAGCAAACTACCTACAAATTTTTTGCATATTTTATTTGAAAAAAAAACGGTCTCTAGAGCACCAATTTAATATGAAACAAAAAACAATTGTACAAAATTGTAAGAGATTGTACAATAAAAAAATTGTACAGTTTGTGAAATTGTGTATTAGGGGATGATGGTTGACGAGCTGGTAAGCTCCAAGCAAGATACCAAAGACGTGTCTTAATTAACCGATGTACTTACGCAAAGCTAACGACTAATCACGTTGAGCCAATTGACTAACAAGTGAGAACCAAGCACACAAAACTTAGAGCCTAGTCATAACTGTCGTTACGATTATATTTCTGTACGTTCGTCATCGTCATTGTATGATCATCGTCGTCGATATGACGTCCTCGGCAATCGTCATCCTAGAGTAGTCATTTCCAAAATTTTGAAACCCACTTTTCTCTCAAATATTAAATACAAGAGTCTAAAAATATTTCGACTAACGCCAATTCCATCTTAAAAAATAACTCCTATTGTTAAAAAACAGAAGAAGAAAATATTTAATTTCAAATTTCCCGCCACTTGAAGTTCACTGCGGCGCGAAATTTGAATATTTTTTTCAACAAAATACATTTTTAGACTTTTTAAAAAATATAGAATGACTTTCAAAATTTCGAAAATGATTGGCACGACTTTATTACTGATTACCATTACTATTATTGATAATTCTATTACCACTGATTGTCACCTGTGCGAGTATCGCCTTGCTGTTATTATTGTTATTACTTTATATATTAGTTACGTCATTAATATTAATGTCCCTTATGATTATCGTCACTGCACTGTCGCTGTGATCGTCACTGCTATATTATCTTAACCTGGAAAAATCGTTTCTTCTTCAGGTAACAAAAAAAATGTACTTACAAATATTTTTTTCTTTTCGATCTCGGAGCACGTGGTTCAAAATCGACAACTTGGATCAGATCCATTACGCTTTTTAAGTTCTCTGCTACTTTTAAGGGCCAATGGATTTTTTTAGAGCTATTTTTGTTTTTTGTTTTTTTTTTTTTTTTAATGAGAGAAATTAGTTTTTTTTTTGTGAATCCAAGATTCAGGTTTTGTTCAACTCTTGCTCTTGGCTTTGTTGTACCATTTAGTGATAGTTTTATTAGTGCTATTATTGTTTCAGTGATGCTACAGAACGAGAAAAATATTAGAATAATTACTGTTGAGAAATAGTGCTCAAAGTTGAAGAGGAAAATATCCGTTTTTCAAATTTCGCGCGAGAATTGTCAGGCCACGTTTAGACATAACCTCTAATCTCGAGGTGATTTTCGCGGGAAATTTGAATTTTGAATATTTTTTGAAGAGAAACTATCGGCAAGATTTCAGAAGTGATTAAAGGCAGCTTTATGGAACGATTGCAATAAAAATGTGAAGAGAATTGCAATTGTGATTTTTTTTCTCGTTTTTGTAGTTATTATTTTAGTACGATTAGCATTATTGTATCTTGCGCTGTCGCATTTAAATATTAATTATCGTCGAGTTCGTTCTTATTTCTCGTAAAACGTTAGTTACGTTTTTTTTGTTTATCTTTTTTTTTTGTAGAAATCTTTTTTTTCTTTTCTGTCCGACTCGGTGCTTTCAGGCCACTCGAACGTCACGCTGGGAATTATCGACATTTTTATTATCGAAGCCAAAGTAGGGAGCAATTCTCTCAATTATGTCCTAACGTGACGGGAGATGATCGAATCGCAATTTTTATTTTTTGTTCCTTTTTTCCTTTAATAACCAACGTACAGAGTATCTAACTACGTGTGCTTTATTTTGGAGACCCAAAAGTAGGTTGAGATGGAGAGATGAAAAAAAAAGGGTGAAACGAATTTACTTTATTATTGATTTTCTGAAATTGGATTTTAAAGAGCTTTTGGGTCTCTGAAATGAGGCCAATACAAAATGTGCGCTTGTATGTAGAATCGGGTCCACTTTCGAGAAGTTGAAAGTATTTTGAAAATTGTAATTTTTCGAAAGTGGAAAGTGTGTGGGCATTATATGTGCTGTTTGTGCAGTATTTTGCGTACGTAATTTGTAGAAAACACGTAGAGACCCCTATGCTTGTTGAGCTCATACGGGTCTGATTATTATGTCCGCTGTTCGATTGGTCGAAACATGTCTTTGAGAAATTCAATCAGCATGCGACATATGTGAAATAATATATTTATTTTGTTGGTTTCATTTCTTTGATTCATTTGCGTATTTCTAGCCTTCCTTCATTCCTTGTTTTAGAGTTCTCAAGTTTACAATTTATATTATTCAATTTTGTACAACAATAAATATTTTGCACGTTCAAATTCGTAAATTATTGTATAATATTGTTATAACTTGTACACGAAATTATGCAATTTTATGACATGTTATGCAATTTTGTGAAATTTAATTTTTAGGGATTCTAGTTTCAGGCTCTAAAATTTGGTACATTAAATAATGTACCAATTTTCTACGTTTTTTATCTCTACAATTTAGCACATTTTTAATCCAATTTCATTCATAGTAATTTGTGCAGGATTTCAAAATTGTACTGTTTCAATATTTTTTTAATATCATAAAATAGTGTGCAATCTTTTACAGTGTTTGTATAATTTTGTATAATTGCGTAGAATTTTTGTAAAATCTAATTGATTTATTCTAATGTGAAAATGTTAAATTTGTTGAATTTTCTAATTTTCCGTTTCTAAAATTTTGCACACTCAATTTTGTAAATTTTTATCTGTGCAATTTTCGTGCATTATAAAAATTCATTACAATATACAGTATAAATTTTTTTATCCAATTTCTTTATTCGTAATAATTTGTACAGGATTGAAAAATTCTTTTATTTCAATATTATTAAAATTTTCGTTTAATTTTTTGCAATATTGTACACTTGTATATAACTTTTAATATTTTAAACAAATTTATGCAATTTTGTTTCTAAAATTTGGTATATTATTCAATTTTGTATATTTTTGCCTGCACAATTTTGCACATTTTTGTATAAAAATTTATTTTTAGTAATTTGTACGGTGATTCAACATTTTTAATTTTAATATTGTTTTAGTATTATAAAATTTTTGTACAATCTTTTACAGTTTTTTGTAAAATTTTGTAAAATTTAATTTGTTTATTGTAGTGTCAAAATTTAAAAATTGTAGAATTTTCTAATTTCAGTTTCTAAATTTTAGAATATTATTTCATTTTTTGCAGTTTAATTTTTTTGATTTTTTAGTCACACTTTCTGAAATTGAGTAAATTATTCAATTTTGTATATTTTTTTTCTGTACCATTTTTGTCCAATATAAAATGTTGCACATTTTTTTAATGCAATTTTGCATTTTTAATAATGTGTACAGAATAAAAAATTGTCGATTTCAATATTGTTTACATTTTTGACTAATTTTGTGCAATAGGGTACACTATTGTATAATTTTAAATAGTTTATACAAATTTATGCAATTTTGTTTCTAAAATTTGGTATGTTATTGAATTTGGAATATTTTTGCCTGTACGATTTTTCACATTTTTGTATAAAATGTTATTCGTAGTAATTTTTACAGTGTTTCAAAATTGTTAATTTCAATATTTTTTCAATATTATAAAATTTTGTACAATATGTTACAGTTTTTTGTATAATTTTGTAAACATTTGTTCAATTGCGTAAAATTTTGTAAAATTTAATTTATTTATTGTAGTGTACAAATTAAATTTTTTTCACACTTTCTAATTTCAGTTTCTTAAATTTGACACATTTAATTTTTACAGTTTAATTGGCATGATTTTTAGTCCCAGTTTCGTGAATTTGATAAATTATTTAATTTTGTACATTTTTATCCGTACCACTTTTGTGCAATATAAAATGTTGCTCATTTCTTTAATCCAATTTTTCATCTTTAATAATTTGTATAGGATATAAAACTGTCGATTTCAATATTGTTAAAATTTTTGTTTACTTTTAAGCAATACCGAACACTTTTGTACAATTTTTTATATTTTATACAAATTTATGCAATTTTGTTTTTAAACTTTGGTATATTATTTAATTTTCAATATTTTCGTTTTTACAATTTTGCATATTTTGTTATAAAATTTTATTCGTACATTATTCGTATTTCGTATTTTGAATTTTTATTATTCGTATAGTATTTAAAATTGTTCATTTCAATATTGTTTTAATCTTATAAAATTGTGTACAATCTCGTACAGTTTTTGTATAATTTTTGTACAATTTATTTTATGTATTGTAGCGTACAAATTTAAAGTTGTAGCATTTTCAAATTTCAGTCTCTAAATTTGAGTACATTATTTAATTTTGTTCAATTAAATTTATATATAATTTAATTTATACATATGAACGGTTATTGTTTTCATATGCATATATTATATTGATATTTTAGAACTCTGATCTTCCTATCCCCTCCCACGCTTTAATTATTTGCAATTTATTTCCAGTGCAGTTTAAATTTTTTGAAAAAGGCTATACACTAATACAATTTTTTTTCTCAGCCTATGAAAGAAAAAAAATGCCACGACTGTTTTTTTTTCTTCTCAAAACTACATCCTGATTGCAGAACTACAAGTGGCCGGACTTATATAGCTGCATAAAAATACAAAAAATAAATCGAAAATTCCTTTACCAAAAACCAGTTGAAGCTTTAGTTTTTGAGATACAAAAGATTTAAGCTGGACCAATCAGGAGCGCGGTATAAACAGTCGTATGTGTGTGTGTGTGTGTGTGTGATCGGGAGTGCCACTTAAGTTAGACCGCTGTTGGCCCGTCGCTAACCCCACCTCGACGCTCTCTCAGTAACACTACGCTGGACTTCCGCTCACGTACGCACGTCTATTTATATCACGCTCCTGATTGGTCCAGCCTAAATATTTCATAACTCAAGAACTAAAACTTGAACTGATTTTTGGAAAAGGAATTTTACATTTTTTTAAAAATTTTTATACAGATATATAAGTCCGGACAGTTGAATCTGGGACATACGTTATAGAAACAAAAATTTGGAAATTCAAATTTCTTTTTTGTTTTATTGTCTAAAAAAATGCTGTGCACATAATATTAGTAGCATTTTGACGATTCGCATTCTGAATCGACTGCATCGAAGTGAAAGAAATAATTTCTACTTTTTGTAACTGAATTAATCGTTTGAAGTGGAGCGTCGATAAAAAAATGGCTTGTAGATTAATTCTTTGGTTAATTAATTAATTAATTATTTAATCAGGCATCGGTGCATCGTTTCTTGGCGTCGTTAGCTAAATGCAGTGGTACACGATTGAGTGATACGATAAGAATTCAGAATGATTGAAATAGAGGTTAATATCGATTTTCTAGCCTAGTGGACAACTTTATCACGACTAAGGTCACGGTGTCTAAATAGTAACAATTTTAGATTTTATATATGGTGTGAGAGAGTGTGTAGACGTGTGATATCAAGCAGCAGAAAGGCGTGTGGTTGAGCGCGTTGCGCTTTAGGTAGGCTGGCAAGTTAATAAATCGTATTTTGGAACTATTTTCGCTTTTTTATTTCCCCTTTTCCTCTATTTTATCCACCAGGATGTTCACTCACCCGGAAAAATCAAGTTTGGTTAAAAAAATTGTTTAAATTAACATTATTATTACAACATTATTGTTTTAGTCAAGCTACAGATCGCGAAAAATATTATCATTTTTGTTGAGAAATAGTGCTCGAAGCTGAAAAGGAAAATATCCGGTTTTGAAATTTAGCGCCAGAACCGCCATGCCACGTTTAAACATAACCTCTAATCACGAGGTGATTCTGGCGCGAATTTTTAATTTTTAATATTTCTTAAAGAGTTACTATTGAACTATTTTTAGTTGAAAATGAATCTGTGTGTTTGAAAATTCAACAGTTTAAAAGTTTAACTAAAAAAATTACTAAACTATTTGAATATTCAATTATTTTAGTTGAAGATTCTACTATATGGTTAAAAATTCGTTTTTTTCTAATGAAAATCTAACTAATCTAGTTTAGATATTGCAAATTTTAGTCGAACATTCATATGTTTGGTTTAAAATTCGTTTTTTTTTTTGTTGAAAGTTAATTTTTTGTCATAAAAATCTAACTAATCTAGTTTAAATATTGCACATTGTAGTTGAAAGTGCATTTCGTTAGTTGAAAATTAATTATTCTTTTTAACTGAAAATTCGATTATGTTTTTAGTTGAAAATTATCAATCTTTTTTAGTTGAACATTCAAATATATGGTTGAATATTCATAAATTTTCTTGATTTCATCTTTTTAGTTGAAGATTTATCTAATTTGTTTGTAAATTTATATTTTTAATTTGGGCAGCCATTCATCTTTTTTTATTAGAAAATTAATCTTCTTGGCTGAAAGTTAAATTCCTTTGTCAAAAATTTCTCAATGAAGACACCTAATTTTAATTAAATATTCATCTCTATAGTTGAAAATTGAACTATTTTGTTGAATATTCTTTTTTTTTGTTTTTAAAAGAAGTTAATTTTTTCAACTAAAAAATTAACTTCCTGGAGTTAAACTTTTTTCTTGAAAATTAATTTAATTTCTTTGGATGAAAATTCGTTGTTTTTTTGCTGTTTAAAAATTATTTTTTGTTTGTTGAAAATGTAGCTATTCACTTTTTGTTTACTTATTTAGAAAACCTGGATTTTTTTGTTGACATTTCATCTTTTTTGTATAAAAATTCAACTATTTAGCTGAAAGTTAAACTCTTTTGTCAAAAATTAACTATTTTTTTTAACTTCCTTTCTTTTTAGGGCTGAAAATGAATTTTTTAACAACAAAAATTAACTAAACCACTTAAAACTTAAAACACTTAAAACCACTCTGGGTCATTAATTAATAAATTATGCAAAATTAAACTATTTTTGATGCCTTTAACAATGTTAAAAAAATTCACGAATTTCTTTTAATTGGATTTATCGAAAAAATTGTAATTTTTTAACTTTTTAATATTTTAAGCTAAAAATTTATGTTGGGAACTTTTAAAACAGATAATTTTTCAAATTTAAAGTTGGTGTATTTTTTATATAAAACAATTAAAAAAATTTGATTTCACCACATAAAAAAAGAAAATCACGTATGTATAAATAATAATATTTCTTTTTTTTTAATATAGCATTATACTCATAATTATAAAATTTTTGATATTATTCTTCACCGACACAATATTTTAAAATGTAAAAAAAAAATTTTTTAGTTAATTATTTATCAGTTTGTTTGAAAAAAATTCTTCAAATCTGCCTTAATTTTTGCTGTCAGAAGTTAATCTTTTTGGTTAAAAATTCATCTTTTTTGTAGATTGAAACACATGGTTGACAGTAAAACTCTTTTATTAAAAATTCATTTTTGTTGATGAACGTTAAAAAACTGAACCAGACGTTGAAATATTTAATTGAAAATTCATTTTTTGGTAGAAAATTGAACTTATATTTTGCAAATTTGTTTTATTGTTGAAAATTAATTTTTGAAACTGAAAATGTGACTATTCCAGTTGAAAGGATTCATCATTTTACTTGAAAATTCATCTGTTTGGTTGAAATTTTGTTTTTCTGGTAATTTAACTAATTAATTTTTTCTTCTTCTTGGTTGAAAGTTAAACTTTTTTGTTAGTCGAAAATTAATTATTTTTAATCAAATATTTAACTATTCAATTATTGGTTAAAAATTAATATTTTTAGTCGAAAATTCATCGCTATGTTTGAAAAATGAACTAATTTCCTGAAAATTCTTCTATTTTTTAATTAATTTTTTTAAATCTAAAATGTAACTAATCGGACTAAACATTCCATCATTTTAGTCGAAATTTAAAAATCAAGCCATCTGGTTATACACTGATATATTTTGTAGAAAATTGATTTATCTTCTTGAAAATGTAATATTGTTCCTTAAAATCTTAGGAATTTGTATCAAGATATTACTTATCATTTTTTTTAAATTTAAAAACATGCAGGGGCTTCAATACAATTGAGACGGGGCTGATTGCAACTTTTGAGTTGAAACATGTTCTCGTCTACTTACCTTGTGTCGGTAAGTGAGATTACCGACTTTTGGATTATGTAGAATACCTTTTGACGGTAAGTAGAAACTTTTTTATCTTACGAGGATATAATTTTTTGATAAGAAAGAGATCTACTGGCTACTTTCTGCTTTAGCAATAGTTTGCTCCATATTGTTTACCATCAGAATAACTTTGATCACTATACCTCCTAATAGTCAGCCGAAAACTTCTTTATCATATGAGGATAATAATTTAAGAATCGCCTGTCGATAAGAATTTATTACTTTCATGGTAGTTTCTGCTTTATCAACAGTTTTTCAAGATTGTTTACCTTCGGAATAATACTGATTAAAATTTTGCAATTTTTTCACATAATTCGAAATTAAAGATTCTGATAAAAATATTTCAAGCCTAAAAAGTGACAAAGGTTTGAATTAAATTAAATAAATTCTTAAAAATGTGCTAAATAAAGATACCATTTTAATTTTTCAAATAATAATGAATTAAATATTTATTATATCACTACTTTGCTAAATATGCGGGTGTGGCGACCTATTATATTTTTAGCAATGTGATTCTGACCACAAAACGGGCTTCCTAATTGTACACGGAGAGACTTTTAGTATTAATATTTCTTTTATCGCATATCCATAATTGAAATAAAATATACGAATTTAGGGA
>JAAAKG020180051.1:7471-26092 GCA_010014905.2 Druon quercuslanigerum
AAAAAAAACCGAGGTGATATATACCCTTTGTTGTTATACAACACCCCCCCCCCCCCCCCCAGCGATTCATGCAAAAAAAATGAATCGGAAAATTTTTTCCGCTAAATTCAACAGATTGACTGTACTATATTTTCAGTCCATACTATATTCATAATATTAGATTTAAAATATTAGGAATTCTTTCTCACGAAATTTTTGCGCCAAAGTAATAAGATTTAATTCACTGAGTATACTTTATAAAATATTACATCTAAATACACTCAAGTTTATTATACTGAGTTACTGAGATATGAAATTAGAGAACGTTATTCATAAAAGAATATTATCAGTTCGTTAAAAAAAATCTGTTTTATAAAAAATCAATTTAATAATTGAAAGTGGTAAAATGTTAAATCTATCTATCAACAAAAAGTCTGAAGCAACAAATCACTCGTAAAAAAGGGCCCAGATACTTGTCACACTACCCTAAATTTTCAAGCGACAATGGTTTGCTGAGATTTTTGCCAAATATTCCATAATTTAAGTTAGCCGTGGGATTTAGTTGTTAGGAAATGCGTTAGTGCTTTAGGTAAGTTAGGTTTGAATCTCACCGCAGCCGTTCCGATTTTCGATAGCGATTAATCATGCGATTATTTATGTAGTAAATAAATTAAGTATAAATTAATAAAAATAATAATTGTGCACGTGTACCCGTAATTTTATTTAATTCATGTATTTATTTCCTCCCTCTGAAGTTTAAATTTTTTGGTGGACTGGTTTATTTTTCATGTAGTCGTTTGAGATTCCCATATGCTTTGTGTGGCTGCTTCAAAAGATATTTTCGCTCTTTCGAATAAAATGTATTACTATAGTTTTAACTTCGCTTGTCAACTTTGATATAGTGAATTTTAAATTCTCGAAATTTTTATAAGGGTTAATGCAACATCCTTTCCATTTCTTGAAAACAAAAATATTAGTTTTGAAGGCCGAAACCCACTATATTAATTTTTGATATGCAAACTCTGTTTCCCCTATTTACAAACGATATTTTACTAAATTCTCATTAATTTTTATCATTGATTCTAACAAAAAGTCTCTCAGTGTAGGACTTCAGTGGAAAATAAAAACAGCCTCAAGAAAATGAATAACTCTATAGAACTCCGTGGACCCAAAACTTGCGTGACGAACCACCTGTATCGACGTTTAAAAGATTCACAACAAAATTGGATAAACGAATCAAAATTTAACATTTTTACACCAAATTTGTGACACTGCAAATTTCACTGCATGTCAAGAAAAATGCACATGAAAAGATGCATTACTGGATCGAATGGATTTCACAGCTTCTTTTTTTCGTGCATTTAATTTACAGTAACTTTTTTTTGATACTATAAATTATTTGAATGGATTTTCTCATTCATAATTTTTGCAAAATTGTAAAAACTACTTTTCAGTATCGATTACTTATGCGGTTTGTAGATCCCGGGTAAATATTTGGTCCTTATTTTGTCTAGAGTAAAGACTAATTCGAGACAATTTCAAGTTATTATTAATGTCTAGCTTGTGAGACAGAACCAAACTATTTTTGATGCCTTAACCCAAATACTTTTCACTTAGACAAAAAAAAAGCCAAAAGGCTCGCAAAGTTCCGAGGGCCATCACTAATTCGCTTTATCTTGACAGAATGTTTATATTACTTGTTCGAAAACACCATGTTATGACCCAATAAATCTCCTTGAAAAGTGGCCGATAGGTAGCACTTAGAGTATTTAAGAGAATTCACAGCATTTATTGTTTAAACAAATATATATCATGATTAACACATATATTTTTACAAACAAATTCTAGAGCGAATAAAAATGTACTTTTTTAAACTGCAGAAAGTCACGGAAAACCTGATAGATTTAGAGGATTTTGACAAAAAGTTAATCTCTTTTGTTTCCGGATTCAAGATATTTTGTTGAAAATTCATCTATTTTGGATGAAGTCAACTATTTTTAGTATAAAATTAAAATACTTTTTGCTTTTAATATATTCCAACAAAAAAGATCACGCTTATCGTTGAGAATTCACCCTTTTATGTTGTTTGAAAGTGGAACTACTTAATTTTTTAACTAAAAAATGAACTCGTACATTTTTGGTTCAAAATGTATCTTCCTAAGTTAAAAATTCAAATAATTGGTTTAAAATTCCTGTATTTTATTGAAAATTCCAATTTAAGGGAGAATATTTAAGCTTCTTGGTGACTGATTTCTCTTATGTGTTCTTATGTTCATGATTAGTTTTTTCTTACATAGTATTAATTTTTTTAATGAAAATGTATTTGTTCTCTTTTTTGTCGAGAATTTATTTTTTTAAATAGAAATTTAATCTTCTTCCTTGAAAATTTACTTTGATTTTATTAATAATTAGGTTTTTACTACGCATTTCTATTTATTATTAAAAGTTAAAAATCCGTTTTTTTGTTCTTGTTAAATTTTTCTTAGTTGAAGATTTATCATTTTAGTTAGTACTTTACTTTAACTAATCAATTTCTTGTGGAAAATGTGCATTTTTTAATAGAACTGTAATCTTTTACGTTAAAAAATGTTCCGTTTTATAGAAAATGTAATTATTCTATTTCTCGTTAGGAATTCACTTCTTTAGTTAAATAAAAATGAAGTTGAAAATTCGTTCTTTTTAAATGGAAAATTCATCTATTGGGTTGAAAAATCCCCTATTTGGTCAAAAATTCATATTTTATCTTGAAAATTCATCATTGTGCTTAAAAATTAATTTATTCGGCTGAAAATTTGTTGCTTTTTAGTTGAAAATTAATGTGTTAAACTGGAGTTCAATTAAATTTTCTGAAAGCTCATTTTTCTGTTTGTTTAGAATTTAATTTTCTAATTTCAAATTGAACTAATCTAGTTTTTCTTTGTAAATTTCTTTTTTTTCAGTTGAAAATTTGCATATTTTCTTCTTCTTTATTCATAATGTGTTATGAATTTAGATTATCTTATCCTTACTATTTACAATATTTATAACTATTCACGTCAATTCTTATATCTCTTTACTTCTACATTAATCTATCGCAATTTTGCTGCCAAAAGAGTGAGTGAGCTATCTAAGAGAGGGGGGGGGGGGGCGAGAGTGTGCAAGCACATCTTAATCTACTTATTACAAATTTTTACTTACAAATTTTTACGCTTCTAATCTAGGCGACTTTCGTTTCCTTTTTCCTTCACATTTACTTATACATAAGTTCTCAACAAATCATTCGATTTTAAACCCAAAACACGAATTCTCTGCTAAAAAGATACAGTTTCATAACAAGGTTACTATTTACATCTTCTTCGCACATACTAAAAAGCGCCCCTAGCCACATTTGTCTGCTGCTTTTTGTATTTTTATTTACAAAAGCGACGCCAAGCTTGAACGAACGCTCTCAGTTGTAAACGTAAAGAACTGATGTATACGTATCGCGAATTAATTAATTTTTTGTAACTCTTTTCTCGTTTTATTTTTGTATCCAGAATAATTGTGAAAAATTGTGATTCTTTTCTAAAGAAGATTATCGGCACCTTTTTAAGCTAAAGGTAAGTTACAATCTTATGACATCATTTTTCTTTATTAATAAAACTCCAGGTAACAGCCAATTTTTACTTACTAATTAAACAATTAGAATTATGACCATTAGCATTATGATGAAAACTTAAAAGAAATTTCTATGATAAAATACAACTGGAAAAATTTGCGAACTTTTGTTATGATATTTTGGAGCGAATCCTTTAATATGCACTGCCTTTTAGAGAAAAGTTTGAAGGTTCTTGAATGTTAATTTCAATTGTGGACATTTTCCATTACGAAATAATTCAGTTTACAATGCATGATTCTAAAATCTTTTGCTTTAAGAGTTTTTCATTTTAGGTCTTGAATGCAGTTTTGAAGACATAAACAATATGAAGCCAAAAAAGCGATCCTGAAAGTCGAAACAATTAAACCATTTGCATATTATAAGGTTAAAAATTTAACTGTTTCAATTCGAAGTTCTAGAAGAGTTCAAGCAAGATATAATGAAATTTTTGTCAAGTAATTTTATAATCTTTTTTACAATCATTACTCAGTTTTTCTATATTTCAGAATAAAAACTGAAAAATTAATACAGTTGTCTGGCGAAATTAGCGAGTTATTCAGTGAAAAGGTGCTTGTTTATTTTATTCCGCAATTGTAAAAAATGCAATACAAATTTTAAATAAATAGATGTTAAATAAAACAATATAAATAATAACTTACTATTAACATTTTTTATCGGCCTACGTATACAGCATGACATTTATAAACATTTTAAAATAATAGTTTTTTAATTTAAAAAAAAGTAGAAATTACCATTTGGAATACAGAGTCATGGTGGTAAATATTTTTTTTCGGTAGCAATTAATAATGTATTAACGCATATTCAAAATGGTTAAAATTACCAAGTGACTTCGTCTGGAAAACTATGCGTCAAGGCAGTTGTAGGTATATTGCGGGGGTATAACTGACTAGGTTGAACAGGTGAAATTTACCATGTTGCATATTTGCTGATATCTAGCAGCATAATACTTGCTAGCTGAAAGTAGTTAGGTTTACTATGTGGCGTAGCGCGTCTGACTATTATTTACCGTACTAGCAGGTATAAGGTAACGTCATACCTACTACTCGGAAAAGGTTGAATTTACTATGTTGCATTGTTGATGCACCTATCAGTAGGAGTAGGGATTCTTATCCAAAATGATTGAAATTGCCATGTGGCACAGTAAGTATTACCGCTAAGGACAGCATAAAAAGCTTTACGATCATGGTCAAAAATCCATGCATAAAATAATAAAATTTGCTAAAAACTTCTATGCATCACCAGTTTACTATTTTAAATGGTAAAAACCTCTACTATTCTTCGCAAATATTACAAAGTATTTCTTTCTGGGTTTATTGTGAATAATATGTTTTCTATTACTTTGACTTCTTTTATCATTTATATTAAGCGCCCTTTCCAATTTCAAGCGATAAATTTTTCCGCGAAATTTAAATCATGTAATTATCATTATAATAAAGATAGAAAATTCGATTTTTTAAATTTGAATTGAAAATGCTTATAAATGCTCATTAAATTTTCAAATCACATAAAGGTTGAGCATATTCTCAGGCTTGTAAGAATTTCTCCGAGAATTTAAATTCTTTAGAACGCTAACTTCGCACTGAAACACTTTGAAAATTTCGCGCCACACGAGAATACTAATTACATCCCAAACAGCTGACTCCCACATTAATCTATGTTTTCATCTACAGCAATAGAATCCGCGAAACCTTCAATCGTCTGAAATAATGTCAGAAAGTGATATAATTGTACACCTTCGTACACTCAAAATCATTGGAAACCGAAAATTCGACCATCAACATAAATGAAGAGGTAAAGGAAGCAAAATAAGATTAACTACCCGAAAAAATCTAAGAATAAATATGCTCGCCTTCGAAAAATTGGACAAATGGAGAAAACAAAATAGAAGAATTTTTGGACAGTAATCATCATCATCCTTAAAAAAACATTCACTTCAAAGGACGTGCTTAGACCATTCCGCTGTTGGGCTGCCTAACGTTCACTTTTTCAGGGGACTCTACACACTCATATCATGATGATGGGACGCATTCGGGCGAGACGAGACAAGGAAGCATCGATTTCGGGAACTATCTCGGCTGACGACAGCAAGAAGTTGTCCCGTATCTCATGATTTTGGTAAAGAGTCTTGGAAAAAAGAACAAAATCGGATAAGAGTCTCGAAAAAGTTTACAATTTGACATTCTGCGCATATATAAAAAAAATACATCAGATTTTTGGAAAATATGGGAGTCGAATCGCATAAAAACAAAGAAGGTTAAAAAGACCATTGGAAAAATTACAAGGTAAACGCTTCGGTAACCTTGACGCCATTTTTCTTGCTTTCACTATAAAATTATTAAAATAAATTATTTGTATCATTAAATGTTGCTTTTAACATATTTTTTAACAATACATTCCAATAAAAACTAAGTATTACTGTTAGTGGTATCTTCACTATCACTGGGACATTCACCATATATTTTAATTTGATTTATTGTACTATAAATAAACTTGTTACTAAAATGAATTCCACTTCTTTATAAAAAATTTCTGTATTTGTTTTCTCGTTTTAGTAGTTATAAGAAATTGGACGAGCTCCTTGATATTTTCTACCTTTTACTTTCAAATTTGTTTACGATTTTCTAGCCTAATGTTTCAACAATAAATTAGTTATATTTTGTAAAATTATTATATTTAACTACTTGATTTAGTGTCAGATCACTGGACGATGGTTGTTTTCGGCCTTCTTATATTCGTTGTGATTCCTCTTCCATAATGTTCAAATTCTTCTACCTTATTTTTGAGATTTACGCGACACGTCAAACTCCAGCTGTGAATATTATCGATAAACTTGCCCGATCTTACTTACATATTCAAGTCGGGATGGGATGAGATTAAACAATTGGAAACTGAAGTTTCCGGATAACAGAAAACATGGAATTCAATGTTCGCAAGGACACTAGAAAAACAGTGGCGTCCTGCAAACATTAACCTCCCCGTGTAAAGAAGTTCCTAGCCCTACTTGTTATCTTCATGGTATTTATTTGTTATGTATTATTAAGCTTGTTTACCTACAATAATTATGTTCTTTCGAAGCTGAATCTAAAAATATGTCAACTTTTTGCTACCTCTAACAGTTCAATAGATGCTTATAGAAAATGAGTTGCAACTGCTAGGTCCCAACCTATCGACCATTCTCCTAGAAATTATAGACCCTGCCGGTAGTAATAAAACCAAAGCATAGATTACTATCCTTCCGTGTCTTAAGACAAGTACCAGGTCTTGTTTTGGCACAACTACATCCTTAAATGCAAGAGAAGTCTGTATGTCTCCAATGTCTAGCAGGTGAGAAAGAACCAGACATCATGGGCTTGAAGACATATTCAAGACATATTGAAGAAATCGAAGAAAAAACCAAGACTAACTATATTTACTCGTGATAGTCCGAGACCTGCAAACTAATCTCTTGACACTAGAATATATTTCCTTAACAAAGAGAATTTCCATATTGCACTTTGTTTACAAAATCCTGTACTGTGTAACAGTGTATGTATAGCAAAGCCTTCGTGTTTACGTTTCAACTACGGAATTAAATCTCAATAACAAGTAACCAATTTCGTATGTTGAATAATAATCGATTCATGCGTCCAGGGGTAAAAAATATCAGACAGATCCGTTTACCTTCGTTGCGGCCAAGAACCTGCCAATCGAAAGGACCGATGGAGGCTTCAGGGTGAGAAAAGTCCTCTTTGTCTCTGATCCTGTTCCAGTTCAGGCACGCCGAACACGTCAGAGAGTCAGTTTTTCATGGGGCGATCAACATAAAAAGCCTTGCCCTTGCACGCGTTCGTAGCTGCTAAAAATCACTCGGGGCGCATTCCAATCGAGTTGAAATTTATAGACGTCCCGTGCGACTGGTGTTTGTACACCAAGGTCCGCCTCTATTCAAAGAACTGCATTCATTATTGGTGAAGAAGCCTCTGAGGTAGAATGGCCAAATCACACATTGATGCATATTGGTAATGGCGTGGGCGATGGTGGGCGAAATTCCAATATTTCATGTAAACCTAAGGATTTTAATCACAACGCAAAGAATTGACCATTGTTTCTGAAATAGTTCTGTATCAAGTGGCTAAAGTCTGTACAATAAAGATTTATATGTTTCAGACTGAAGAGGGACTATTAACCAATTAACATTTATTGATGGTAAACCGTTTACATATATACAAGAAAGTGAATACATCATATGTGACAATACAATAAAACGTGACAATTTGCGTATCCGGTTGGATTTGTTTCACCTATTGTTTAAAAAATGAGATAATAATTTTTTTGCATGTCAAAAAGTTTGATTGTGGACCCTATGGATTGAATTCTTGCTATCATTTAGTGCTCCACTGGAAACTGGTTCCGTTTACTGACGTCTTTCATGGGGCGTTCCTTGCACTGAAAATTATCTTTGCAAGGTCAACATTCTATAGGCCGATAAATACTGTGACGTATTTTACATCAATCATTGAGAAAAAATAGGTAATATATTTCTTAGAGGACATGTATGCCAGTTTACGCGTGAAGAAATACTTCCGACGTACGTGATTAACATAATTTGAATAAAAATAAAATTTTAATTTTTCTGATAAATGCTTCAAAATTTTCTTCCGGTCAACATGAAAAACGTAAAACATTTCAGAAAGTAAAAAAAAATATTTATGTAAAATATTTTAGTTGAAAACCCGTTAATGTTTTTAATAATTAATAAACATCAATTTTATTAGTAAAATTTTATTCCATTTTCATACAAATAAATTAAGACGTGTAAAAGTCTTTACTCTAATGTATTTTTTTTCTGTAACACGTGGATACCATGTCAAGAGAAAACATGGATTTTCCTTTTGGAATGGGATTTGGACTTGCCTGATTTTTGAATATTCGCAAAAATAAAGGAGATATGGGACTTTGCTTGTTGGTAAATTTTTTAAACTCATTATCCATGGAGCCATAAATGTGCTCTACAAGTCTGCCGTACAAGTTAAAAAGACACTTATGTCTGTTCAGCTTCGAACGTAGAAAATCAATGAAAATGATTTTGTCTCGAAAAAGTATTATGGAATTCATTTGTTATCAATTTTTCAACATCATTTATACAAATTGATGAATATTCACGAGAAAAGTCGCGAGTCGACTATCTGCAAAATAACACTAAAGATATGTAATAAAAAGTTAAAGAATACATCTTTCCGCTAATTTTTATGTATATGTTTAAACAAATAATTCCGACAAATGGATTTTAAATTTGAATGACTGGAGAAAATAAAGTCGCTTACAAGTTTGAGCGCGCCTAGGGCGTGCGTCTGATGGATCCCGCGCTTCACGCTCGATAACAAGTTACCTCGCGCTTCACGCTCGGATATTTATTCATTGCGTTTGGAATGCTTGAATAAAAATTTATCAGAAAAATCTCTTTTATATCGCAGTACTTATATGCCTCTTTATTTTCTGACTTTTCTACTTAATTACGTATATAGTTAAAGATTTAAGTTTCTAAAAGATCTGTAGGCTTTGATGTACACATTGCTGAAGTGACACTCGCGCAGCGCGCTCGATTTTTGAAGGACGTTTATACAAAGGTTTTGTTCAATCTTTTTTTTCCGTAACTTTGGTCGTTTTTCCACAAATTTTTATTTCTTATTTTCAATGTTATTTTTCATGAATGAAACAATAAGTAAGCGTCCTATCAAGAAGTGATTCTTAACGAAATTGTAGATCTTTCTTGAGAACACAATTTTTGTTAATTCATCTTTTTTTCGTATCCTGCATAGTGTGACCACAAAATAAAATTTTTTATTTTTCATTATTTTTTGTGCAATCAAAATTTGAGTTTTCGATATTCCAAGAAAATCCAAAAAGTTGTTATGATAATCTTCTAGGGCTTTAAAAAAGCAACGTTTTTCTTCTCTTGGCTTTTTTCATATCGTGCGTCGTTTGGCTTAAAATTTGGATTTTCGATTGATTTTGAAAATGCTATAACGCTGAGAATTTTCTTTTTATCTAAAAAAGTCATTGAGATAAATTCTTCGCCTTTTTTAATACTATAAATATCCGTACATAAAATTTTTAAATTCAGAAAAAATGGTTTCAAAAATTGGCAAATTGCGCTTACTTTTTGAATTTTTATCCAAAAAGGCTGGTTAACGAACTCGTCCTTTCTTTCAGGACCTAAAAAAAATGTACCAAAGAACGATTTGATTTGTTCATTTTTTCGAGAGTTATCGTGTTTACGGATGGACGGACAGACAGACAGACGCTACCGTAAAAACTTGATTTTCGGATTCCAAGTGTCTCGAAAAAAGAGATCCGTTAAAAAACTGTATCTGTCTATCTGTCATTGCTTCTGTCTCTGACATGGGAATGACAGCGTGTATCTGTTGTATACCGTCAACTGTGTTTATACTTCTACACAGAAAAAATATGTCCTGTTAAAAGTGTAGAATTAGTCCAGGAGTCCGAGACGGTTACCAAAATGTTGGAGATTTCGAATGAATTTTAATAAAAGATTTCAAACTTTTCAATACTAAATGCAAACGAGTCTTGTAGGTCTCGATAATAGTCTAGGAAAAATTATTCTGTATTTGCTAGAAATAATTGAAGTAAGAAGCCAAATTCATTACACTAATAATTGTAGAAAAGTTGTGAATATTTTTAATTCGGTTCAGATGAATTTCTATAAGTTCCCAAAGTGAAGAATAGCGCACTGGTATTACAGGAAGTCATAGCCAGTCTGGGAAAATGTATCTGCGCCTCAACCTGCGCAGTAGAACATCAGTCGGCAATCCAATATGAAGATGGCTGCAATTACAATTCATTTTTAGATGTATATTTCAATTTATTTTAGAGAAAAATATTAATGTTACTCATATTATCAATCTTCCAGAACTTATAAAACTTACAAAAAGTAAATGTGTACTGAACTTTAATAAATTCCAAGTAAATTCACATTAAATTAAATATTCTTAACATTAAAAATAATCAAATGAGATAGTTATAATATAACATTTAAATGAAACATGCCAAAAAAATTCCACGTTGAAGTAAGAAAATTAAATATCACTTGGGTCAACGCCAATTTTTGGCCTGGCACTGGTCGTTTCTCACAAGCGGTGAGAATTTTGCTGGTTAGTATACAACGACCATTTCAACTGATATACCCAGCGTGCGATATAATGCGTTAGTGAATTGCGTTGTATGTAGTAGTGTTAAGTTAGTTTATAGAATTAGGTTTCTGTGCTTTAGATAATTGAAGAATACGTTTCTCGTGTGTTAACTGTGTGAACTTTGTGATGTAAACAAAATACTAAAAATCTGGTGCTCTGCTTTGAATTACGACTTTTTTTAATTTGCTTTAGAACCCTTCAGATTTTACCAGACTGTATTGGAAATTATATTCGCTACATCTACACTTTTTCCCAGACTGTCTTAGACATTTTAGAGTCTCCAAAATATTTTTATTTTACCCAAATTTTTTAGACAGTCCAGGACTTTATGTGGTTCTTTCTTGTAATTAGTATTGAAATATCTTGTAAATATTCAAAAAAGAAGACTTTCAATTATTGTAACATTTTGGTACCCGTCCAAACAAATTTTTTCCTTGTACTTGGTACTCATCGTTATTGCATAATTCGACAAGAATGTCATTAAGTGTGTTTTAGCCCAGGAGTACCGCAAAGTAAAACAAATGTTCAAACTGATACCGAAGTCAATATCATTTTGATATCCAACAAAAATGATACCGAAATTAGAAGCATTTTGATCGACCGGAATGTATGATCGAATTCGGAATCACCTATCAAGTGATTTCAAGACAGCCGACGTTCTTGGAATGCTTTAGCTCATATGTAAGCTTTTTATGGTTTCTGATCGCTCAGTGTACTTGAAAAGTTAAAAAATTAAGGACATCTATTATTAGAATATATCGCCTGTTAAGTGTAGTTATCACTTGCGCGCTATTAGATTACATTTTTAAGTTAGGTCGTTATGAAATCCACGCCAAACAATTTGTTGTCATTTTCTTTAGTCTGTAAAATGACCCTGAAAGCAGATCAAAATGATCGGAACAGACAGATCATTATGATCTCGAGAGTCAAGTGTTCGTTGTAGCAAAATTCTGTGCAACAAAAAAGATCCTTTCTTTACTGCGCCATTAGTAATATGATTATTGTACGGACACTGAAGGTTTCTTTTATCAGTCCCCCTTTTACGAATGTCACCAATGCCATTTTAAGGCCCTTTGCCATGTGCCGTTACACATAAGTTAAATTCTGCTTTACATAAAAAATCTTGCTTGTGGAGTGTTAAGTTGGCAAAGTTCTTACGATTTGGGTGCTATACTGCTGAAAGTGCAAGCTTTTTGATGTGAAGCGGAGTGGAATTCCAACAAGTGCAGCTACTAAAACAAACCTTTAGTTTCTTTTATACGAAATTAGATTACTAGTGCTAGAAAAATATACGACTGGGCTAAAACACACTTCAAAGATTAATACAAAGCAGATGAAGAGCTTTTAAGCGAAAGATTGAGCAATTCTATCAGAATTAAGTATACACAACACATAGACGCTGTCATTCTCATTCCGAAAACAGAAGTGATGATAAAGCTTTTTTCTATATTCCAAGACCTTAATATAGTCCCCGTATTTAACAACCGAAGTAAAATGCGCAAAACGTGCAAGGTTTGTCGTTCCACATAATGCGTTCTTTGAGAAACTATACTCACATTCTTTGTTTATTTGTTGTCGTTACTTATTCAATTGTTTAAAATAAAGTTTCAACCATTAACAGTTGTTGCTGAAAAGGTGTTAACCTTTACTTGAAAATGCTATAAATCGATGTGTTACATTGATAACATTGCGGAGTCTTCCGGTCTACTTTCCGGTCAAACAAATTTCAAAATTCTTTACGGTAATTCCATTACAAACAATTTTAGACTTTAAAAACTTACATTGGTTAATTAAAACTAAAGATATTGACTTTAATCAAAGTTACACAAAATTTCAAAGACTTTTTTTTTTAATTTTCAGCCAAATCTCATTCTGAAAAAAAAGTTTCTTTTCTATTACTTTCCATGGACTCCACCAGCAGTTCACAGTCAGACTGAATATTTGCGCAACAAAAAAAAAAAGGTTTTCAAATTCTAATTTTTCCCAGATTTTCCATTGAAAGAAAATGTAGTGAATGATGTTTTAATATTATAAATTCCAAAACGTACGACATTCTACAAACTTTTTAACTTGTTAACAAAAGAAGGGAAACTCGTTGAGAATTATAATACACGGTAAATAAAATTGAGCTGTGACGCGGATATTATTCCTTATTATAGCTAAACATTCAGCTGAAAACGATCGAAGGAATTTAGAAAGATTCCTGGATCAGCGAAAATGAATATCTTTGACCATTTTCCATATACCCGGGATATTAAGAATAGGTGTCTGAAGGAATGATCAAGAAAGCACCGGTACATTATGAGAGCAGCGAAATAAAATGGTGAGAGTATAATCGGGAGCAGCGACAGTTCAGTTTTACTTTAGCCAATTAAATGCTTTTCACCACTTAAAATGTGCGCTAATAATAATATTAAATAGAGTTTGTGTTGCGATAATAACAATTTACAAGTGTTTCGATTGTAGACAGTAACTTTATTGAAATATCAAGAAACGTAAGAAAAACAACAAACCTGACCTCCAAATGCGTTATACGGATTTCAGGGAAATTCACTTTCTTGATAGCAGACGAAAAATTGGCTATTGTAAGTTAATATATTTCCATAACAATTACATAATAAGCTCTCGGAATTACAAACATTGTCAAAATTACTGATTTACGAGAACAATTTATATAAAGTAACTAAATGTTAACTTAAACTAACAAAACTTTTTACCTAATCTAAGCGGACACTTTCTTTGATTTTAATATATTCTCGATTCACTCTTTCGCCTCAAGAAATTTTTCCGTGTAGTATTTTTCTTCAATCACGTGGATTCTGATTCTGTGAGTGAAATAATTACATAAATAATCACCGCCTCGTCATTCATTCGGCACGGGTTAAGATAAATAATGCGTAACTAATTATTGCGTATAAGCGATAGTAAGGAGTGCAGGTGAAATGTGGACAATGGTCTGCTAGTTATATTATCAACCAAGGCATGCACAGTGAGAGAGTACTGGTCGTTTGTACAGGTTCGCACGTAGGATGAATTGACGAAGATAAATCGCAAGAAACGGAAGAAGAGGAAGAATTGCGTGCGTCCGTAGCTTGTTCATTGATCATAGGCCCGAAGCGAAACGCGACTTGTCCTATTTGTTTTGCTGTGTGCCTCTCCACGCTTGCATCAGACTTATGACAGAAACTCATTTCCGCGTTACCGGAGACTTCTTATTTATTTATTTATCTCTCTATATAATGAATCGAGCACGTGTTACATATCTGGACTACGAGGCTAAACATGGAGCATCAAAACCACAAGTTGATATTTAAATGAAGCTAGCTATCCTTTAGAAAACATCGAATCGATACCTCTTATATTCAACTTCCTTAACTTTTAAAATTATCATGATTTCTAGATATAACTGCTCTTTTTCAAGTATTCAATTATTATTTATTCTACTCAATGCTGCTTTTCTACTCTACTGACCATGAACAGAACTAAACTATAGTTCTCATTACATAGGTTCATTTTGTCTTAACAACTAAAAGTTGCAAGTGCTAATTGTTTCGTTTTTGTCGCACATACATGGGTAATTCTCCATATTGAGGTCATTTTTGCTTTCCCATGTAGTAGCTTTGCAAAAATTGACTAGGTAGCTTTAACATTTAGTAAATTAATTCTTTTTATTTATCATAAGCATAATCGATATTTCAATCAGAATTAATGAAATTCTTTGGTAGATGGGTCTTCCTAACGCAACTTTATTATATGGCCTCATAAGATTTGATCGACTTCAACTTTGTTAATGCTGTTATCGAGTTCGGTTTCAGCGAATTTATAGAAATTGGGTCATTACTGTACATTCTGGAAAATGACCAAGGAACTTTTTAAATAACCAATATAACTATAAGTTCAATGCAAATTGTAATTTGATAAAAACTCTATCTAATATCTTCGAAAATTTTAATTTCAAGCACATATGATCACATCCCTATTGAATTTACGTAACAAAGATGACAGATACAACTCTAGTGGCCAGACTTGGCAAACTATTTCTAGATTTATTGTACGAGTTACTGTATTTTTTATCTCATACGTAAAAAATGCGAAAGTGGAACAACAGCCTTAAGAAGGACGTAAGGAAGTAGGTTCTGTGGTTGTCCATCGACTTGAAAATCATAATCCTCAACTCCATATCGTTATCCAGTTAAACGCTTGCCGTGACCGAATAGCGATTTGCGTCATAACCGGAAATCGGGCGTTACAGATGTGTGCATAATATTAAATATCAGTAGCTTCTAGAACCTTCATTGATGCTTTACGTAATGAAAAGTTTCACTCTACAGCGAAATTGGGTTCTGCTGGTTCTCTCGCGTTTGACCAAGTCGCAACAGCCTGACCGGAACGTGATTTTAATTACACCGATAACTTTTGATTACGAGCTTTGTTAGAATTGTAACTGTGGTCAATATCGACGAGTTAGGTTAGGTAATTAATTTGGATGTTATCCAAACGCGAGGAGTAATAAAGATTTAATTGGGCATAGTAACTTAAGTTGGGAAAAGAATCATCCGAATTTAAACTATACGGCAATTTTTAAATCTTCTTTATTAGTGTTTGTGTGCCTCAAATATAAACGTCATAAGAATTGTGGTTTTATCGATGGGAACTCTCAAGCATACGATTGGTGGAGCATTATAGGAACATTCAACAATAGAGTGGGTCGAAAAAAATGTTTAGAAATCATTTTTGAAACATGTAAAAAAGTAGAGTATGGGGATCCATTTGCTAAAAAGAAACCCAAAACGATAAATAAGCTCTAAATGATACCTCAGTTGATGTTCTAAAGGATCCAAATCGTAATTGAGTCTATTTAAAAGAAGCTACTTTTCGGTTTGCCGGCTTCGACATTTTGTTTAATTAATAACATCATTTTTACCTTAAAGCACACATGCAATCGAACTCTTATGGACATAACTTAATGAAGATAATTAAAGTACAAAATATTACCGCAATTAACTTAGATATAATTACTTGATAAATATCATTTGCAGTTTATGCAGCAAAGTTGTCAACATAAAGGTATATTCATATGCAAGAAACTTTTCGTCACAAGTCATCGGTAGATAAATGTAAATCGATCCCTAACTTACCAGCCCTAATATGTAAGCGGTTGGTTTGTGAATGCGCCATCATGTTCTAAAGGGGCTCTTTTGGCTCTCTAAAGGTATCTATTAGAGCTTAAGTTCTAAATGATACCAAATTTTATTTGAGCCACAACTTTATTGGACTCCCAGTTTTTGTGTGTAGATAGTCGGGAGAATTTTTTCAGATATCTTAGATTGTTTACTCATACAAATACACTAGAAAAGCTTGACATTACTGAAAATAGATAATTAGAAAAAACAAAAAAAAACTCAGTTAAAAAAATGTACTGTGCTTACATTTATTAATTTGAACTTAAGTAGAAAAGCCTCAAGTATCTGAAATAATTCCCCCGAGGTTTCTGTAGATTTAAAAAATGTTTCTTAAAAAGAGGGATGGACTAAATCTAAATTATTTCCTAGAGAACATTCATCGAAGAACTGTCAGAAGTTTTGGACACGAGGAAGACTCTGAAGGACACATACAGTTGAAACACAATAATATCAAATCTATGAAAATAATATTTTTTTCTAACAGAGTTTCATAACGCGCCCTCAGAACACCTCAATCAATCGAAACCAAAAAATGTATACTTTTTTAGGTTCCCAATACACTACTTATCCACATAGTTTCAAACTCGGTTTCTAAAATTTGTTTTTTTTTCGACCCATCCTATTCAACAAGTGGACGTTGCACAGTGGGCCAAAATCAAAAATTTCTGGACAAAAACTCAACAATCAAAGTTACCATTCGAGGTAAACTACTATAACATTTTATGAGGATGGTGTTAATACGCTCAAATCCGGAATAGAAGATGGTTTGATCGAATATTCCACGGCAGGTGCACGTTTAAATTTTACCTTGCCGAGGAACGCGCACGACTCGAACGTATATTGACTTTCGTGCGCCTGAAATGAATAAGAATATATCAGTTAATAAGTGCTGCAAAATAAATCTAAAAAATGGCGGAGAAGAATATCGATTTTCTGAGGTTTTCCAGAAATTTTGGAGTCTGGCTTACTGTGCGTTGGAACATCCATTCTCTACCTGGAAAGCCTTTCATTTTAATATATTTAAATGACAAAAGAAAAAGCAAGGATCTTACAGCCCGATCATTGATAAAAATCTGGATTATTTTTTTTATTTATTTTTTTTTTATTTTGTACGAATTACAGTCATTGTAAAAAACACATTTTTCATTCTTCTGGTTCTGCGTAAACAAAATACCCTCTGCATGCGACAAATTGATCACGAATTTCTTACGTGCGAAAAGGTATAATCAGCAAATTAGCATCAGCGAAGGGCAATGCTAAATCAGGGCCAGCTCGAACCTCGAGGATCAGGCGATTTATCTCGCACGTTTTCCCCCGTAATTAGTTACACTGTACTAAATAATTTGAAAGACAAATAATTACTTGAAATTATACAATGGGTAAACAATCATGTATGAAAACAGTATTTTAGATAATGCAATATTCGTAACCTTTACTGATATTAAAAATTTAAAATAATAAAAAAAATTATTATTATTATTGTAAAAAGTGGAAAAATGCAGCACCATATGTTTGAAATTAGAATTTATATGAAAGGTTACTGCCAGAGAATAATATTATTTAAATAAATAATGCTTTCTTTGTTCAATTACATTCTCTTTGCTAAACAAACTTAAAATTGAATTTGAACAAAGAGGCCAAGCTGAAAGGCAAAAAGAAAGAAAAATAAACATGGCTGATAATTGACCAGCGATTAAAATGTTTCTCTTTTGCCCGCCCGGTTTATTAGCGAGTCATTAATGAGTCTCGTGAGCAAGAAACGTGACATTTATTGTCAGTTCTTGCGCGTTTTTTTTCCATAAAGCATTGGAGAAGCAACACTCGGCGATTCATGCGAACGCCTGTCATGATGCATTTGCGTAAGAATCGCATCCTAGCGATGTTGGCGCAACTTCCCATAAAACATGGTACGTTGATGATTTAGTTGGTAAAGGGACAAGGTCTCCATCTATTCATAATAAATAGCTGCGATTAAATTTTTTTTTCGATTTTTTGTTGTTGCGAATATTAGAAAATTAAAATACTAATTGCAACCTAAACGGAGAGGACTGGTAGAGTATATGCTACTATTCGCGTTTAGTAAGCTGATTTATAGTAATAGCAACTACTCGTTGGTTCAGAAGCACTAAACAACGTTCTGTTGATTCTACTGAACAGAAGAGTACGAACGCAGACTCTGTTCAGTAAAATCAACTGTATAGGCCTCTGAGGCTCCTGAGTTAAACTATCAACTATCCTCTTTGATCCGCTGAATTTTCAGACCATATAATTCTAATTTTTATATGCTAAGAATCCAATCCTGGTTTTTCAAGCTGCTGACAACTAGTCTCGATAGGCGAATGGTTGGGTTCGTTTATTAGCGTGCGTTATGTTATGCGTTCAAATCCCTCCCCCCGCCCGTTTCGTGCGGAATTTTAATTGTTATTTAAGCGTTAAAAATTACTATGTACTAATTAATCATAAGCAGATGCATGTATATCTTGAAAAAAATTATGTATTAAGTGTAATTATATATTTTTAAAGATTCTTTTTTATAATTTTAAGCGCGATTTTATTAATCACTGAAGAGTAGCATCTACTGCGCACGCAGTCGCATGTACCATTCTTGTTCAGTAGAACGCACTCATCTTCA
>JAAAKG020180062.1:0-26090 GCA_010014905.2 Druon quercuslanigerum
GCCCAAAAAAAGCCCAAAATTCTGATGCAAAGAAATTTGAAAATTTCGATTGTGGAGGTGCTAGCTTGATGGACCTTAGTTTCAGTCAACAAGAAGAAAATCAGTTTTTCGACCACAATGATTGTGACATTTTCGAAAAGCAGCATCACAATAAAACCTCTCTCTTCATGCTCATTAGTTATTTCTGACCGTCTTCAAATTTTAAGTAGATAGGCAATGTTCATAATGCACTGTAAACACCTTATCTAAGCGTGCAAAGTGGAGAGACCAAATTTAAATTTAGGATTTACCGATATCTTTTTTCACATCATTTTATTTTTCTTGCATTCTCTCCTTGGGCTCTTTACGGAATACAACAACTATCAGTATGCACTGCAATTCTTCTGTACAAGCTGATTGTGGGGTACACTTTATTACCTTCGTAATATCTCGGGACTTGCCAAACCATAAAAAATCACGGCCGTATGAATTATTTCTTTTGTAGTTTCGTCTTAAAAAATATATATTTTTTATTTTTGTCGTTTTGATTTTATTATATCATACTAAGCGTTTTGATTTTGTATTTGATGTATATACATACTATAACCTTTGATTTTTCGTTGTATTTTGATTGGCTAAAATCTTCGCCACGTACGATTTATCATTCTTATTCACTGTTCTATTTACGAATTCTCAGCCATCAAATTTTATTCAAAGGCCATTGGCTAAGTCATAAACAATTCTGACTTTATATAATTTAATTTACTGACTTTCACCTTTTCGAATTTTTGACTGGAAAATACAGTCTTGCCTTGAGGGCGCCAGATCATTTACGAAATTAAAAAACACCATTACGATCAAAATGTATGTGATCGTGAATTAATTTGAATTACTACCAATGAGTTTTTTAATTGTATCTGCCGCCAGCCAACTTACGTGTCACAATAAGAAAGCAAAGTTTTAAGTCAAGCGGAGCTATTCGCCCTTAGTTTATTTCGTAATTCGTAGGAGCTTCCACTAACAGAAATAATTCCACCTAAAAGGGGCCTCCTGGGTGACATTAGAGTTCAAGAAAGGTCGCAGCCATGTTGGAAACGTCACTCATAAAAATATCAATGATCAAATTAAATTACAATGAATTACACCCCCTTTACATTCGATTGTTCATAGTGCAACTCCACTATTATCGAATAACATAATCCCACCGTTATTTTAATCTAGATGTTTACTTCTGAATATCAAATTTGTCTAACCACTAGTCAACTGAGAACTCTCTTCAAAACAGTCTATTCCCCACGCTAATTTACAGCTGGATTCTTCCGAAATGGCGATGACATTCTCTGAACTTTAGTGCCATGGTGCTGCGCCATGTTGGACAAACATTTCGACTTTGAAACGAGTACCCACAGCCAGAACAAAGAATTGACGATCGACAATGAAATTAAAGACATCGAAAGATACCTCTAATCACGGTTAGTCAATCTTTTTAGAATGCCGTTATGCTTCGCTTTCAGCGGTTATGGCTTTGCGCCTATTCGACTTATTTCAGTGTAAGTCATGGTTCAACAATATACGCCCAATAATATACTGTGGCGAAGGCTCATGCCGTTATTTTCAGCGTCGTTAGGGGAGACACAACTACGAAGGAGGTCAGCTCTAACAGGGTCGGACACAGAGTGGATATCAACGACGATGAGTACAGAGCTGGCTCTTCGGCCATGGATTACGCACCTAGATTGACGACTGCCCTACGCAAAAGCGTGTGAGTAGTCATTTCCGCTGCCCCACACTCGCATTGGAGTATTTTGCAGTGAATCGCCATTGTGACTGGCCACTTTACTCACATGCGCCACATGCGTGACGCAACACTTTGTCCGGCACCCTTGCTGTACGTAGTATGCGCTTAAAGTTACCGGCTGCTAGTATTTTCACCGTTCGTATGCGGTGTCGAGTTGCCTCGTGGCCGTATTTTCCTCCTGTGAATATGAAGTGGTAGTGTCGTGTGTGACTTAACTATATGTGTGTCGAAGCCGTAGTGTGGGGTCGGGCCCACCGATCCTAACAGTGTCTAGTGAACAGAATAGACAAAAAGTTGGCATGCGTAAGTGGAGAGATTTTTTTATAATTTACAATAAGCCCCCGTTCTGACGACGGATCAGAGCGGTCCATTTACAATCTCTAGGCCTCATCAGGATTTATTCACAACAGGCAGTCCCTGTTAAGGTTTCTATCCTATAAATTTATTTAATCAATTTGGTCGTGGTATATTATAGCACGTCACAGTACATAAATCAAGGTTGTCGTTTTAATCAAAGAAAAAATTTTCCGGTCATTTCCCGTGTCTTTTTGGTTTCGCAAACATTTTTTACGGTCAATCAAATAGTAAAAATTTTTAACCAAATTCTTAAACTTTCGACTAAATAGATCATTATATGTCTAAAAAAGTTTAAATTGCCAACGATCCAAGATGTTGAATGTTCAATCGGAAACCAAGAAATTGAATTTTTGAGTAAAAAATATTTATTTTAAATCAGAAACTGAATATCTACATTTTAAAGCTAAAAATTCGACAAATGTTTTGCTAAAGGTAAAGTTTGAAAAATAATAATTATTGGATAACTTGGAAAAGCACTTGGATATTTTAGAATTTACATTATTTATCCTATTCCCCCTTTTCCTATTTTTATAAGTTTTCTACTTTTTCCCTGTTTTTCAGAAACTATCACAGAGTTCACATCTAGCCGCTTAACCCTGCTGCCGGGGGGCCCATTGTTTCGGCCGAGTCGAGCGCTGGCTGTACAGTCTTCTTTAAGAAGATGCTTGACTTGGACTGCGAACCCTACGTAGTAACCCACCATCGCGATACATTAGGAATTAGGAGGGAACAGGAGAGACACTAGCATAAGGAAAATAAAGGAAAGACAGTGCAGGACTACATATTAGGGGCCCCGTCAACTTTTTAGATTGAACATTGAACAGTTTGTTTGAAAATTCATCACTTGTGGAAATTGAAACAATTTTTTATTATAAATTAATTTTGATTGATTAAAAATTCCTTTTTTTTCTGGAAAAAAGTCAGGGCTTAGACCAACATTATTTCTATGACCCGTGACAGGGATGCTCCAGGGCCCCTAATATGTAGTCCTGCTCTGTCTTTTCTTTTGCGATGGTGGGCGCTACTTGGGGCTCGCAGTCCAAGCCTCGCATCTTTTTGAAAAAGACTGTACCGCCAGCGCTCGACTCAGCTGAAACAATGGGCCTCCCGGCGGCAGGGTTTAGAGGCTGGATGTGAACCCTGAGTTATCTTTTACCCCAATAAGAAAATCCGACAGTTTTGGTTGAAAGGGCTACCATTATGTTTTTTCTTCAGAATCAAAATTGTTTCAGTTAAAATTCAAATACTCAGTTAAGTTCAACTATTTCATTTAAATTCAATTTAAATTAAATTAAATTGTTTTTTTTAGAAATTATTCATGTCTCTTTGAAATTTTATGGCGCTGTTTAAAGTTGAACTGGTTTGTCACAAATTCAATTTTTGGTTGACTATTCGTCCTTCTTGCTAGCATATTAATTTTGTATTGAAAAATGTGTTGTTGAATATTTTCAACTTTTGCGCATCGGCAATCGATAGTGCGACAAATTATACGTTTAAATATTTACCCAAGTCATGGCTACATTGCAACATTGAAGGTCACTCTAAGATTATTTAAACCTAATCAAGGCCTGTATGAATCTAATTCGAGGTCATATTAGAGCTATGACCTCCGCACAACGTAAAATATAGAGCTCTATCAAGCAAGGGTTAAACTTAAGCAAGGGTTTCATAACTCTGGGAATAGAACATTTTCAATTCTTTTTCTTAACGACAAAACTTTTTAACCTTAACTAGCCGTATTTAGTAGTTATATAAGGCATTGTCTTGACGATTTTACGCTTCAATATGTGTTCATGTAATCTATTTTAATTTTGACTTTAAGGTATGCAAATCTAGTTTACATTTAAACAAGCTGAAAGTGACCTTCAAGTTTCCAAAAGAAAAAATGGCTTTTATTTATATTTTTAAGTTGACCATGGAAAAACTTTGAAGGTTATCGTCAAGATAAAAATTAAGGTCACCAATACATTCTTGGATAACAGATACCTGAAAAATCCCCAAATGTAAATTATAGAATTAAAGCAATATCATGTAATGAAATCCTTATAAAGTTTATTCAAATAATGGTTGCGACATTTTCGAAATGTTTGTTACATCATGGATTTGCCGAAATATTGAAATCTTGGGAACCATGATACATTTATTACTGTTGTGGAGTAGTTTGGTTTACCAGGCCTACTATAAAATAATTTAAGATTGGGCGAGTGCGACCTACTGGAACTTCTTCAATTTCGTCTGAGGTCAGTGAAGTAATCAGGCTGCTTTCCATGTTTATTTTGGCCCGTGCTTCAGATCGAGTGCGAGGATTAAAGGCATATATTCCAGCAAGAACATAGCTGCTCTGAACAATGGCAAAGACGTCACCACCGACTGTCGATAAGACAATTTCTTCTTGGATTGGAATAAGCCTATAGTGACGCCGTTTTAAAAGTATTTTTATTGGTGTATCCGCAGGAAAAGTGTATCTTCGAAGTTCAAACAGCCTGTGCGGATTTCCTTTGTGACAAAGTCGAATAAATTGAAGTTGATGAAGTCCATATCCAAGTACGTTAGAAACTGGATGCGCAGGGTGAGACATGGACCCAGTAGGAATACTAGGATCAACATGAGAAGGAGACCTGCATAAAAAGTAAGGGCATACAAAATTAAAATTAGTCCTAGCATAATTTAGGAAAATAAACAAATATTTTCGAATGAAAAAAAGAAGCCTTAAAGTGATGTTTATATTTTAAGAGATTCACGTTACTGATTTCGATATGCTCTTTACTTAACAGAATATTTGATGGTAGCAGCAAGGAGAATAATCTTCGAAGACGATTGATTTCTCTCTATCAAGACATAGTGAAATAAAACTATCTCTTGAATGGAAGGACATGAATTTGCGAGCGTGGTTTGCAATAGGTTGTTAATAAGAGGGGAGATACTGGTTAATGTAGAAAGAGGGACTGATGTGTGTATCACATAATATAAAAAGAGATAGCGGGAGGAAGAGTGATCCAAAGGAAATGTGGTGAAGAACGTTGAATGATTTAGTAGCTGAGCGGTTGTTTTCGATTATGACCTTATTTTTAAGAGAAACGGTGCTAGTGAATATTTGAGTTATTGGTCGAAAGTGGTCGAGAGAAAGAGAGTACGTGTGTCGGATAAGAGGGCTGGAATTTCAGCTGTCTCACCGGAAACGAACGGGCTGGTGTTCCAGCTATCCCGCTAGCGGTGAAGAGATTGTGCGGAAATATGAGGCTATCAAAGAAGAAAAACAACCAGATCAGAATTAAGTTTTTGTGCATTTATTTTTAGAGTATAGTTACTATCATTAGATCTAATGGCGGTGAAAACAGTGACGCCGAACCTTGTTTGTGTGAGGGACAGCAATAGCTTGCGGTCCAAACGTATAGCTGGTTTCCAGCTGTATGATTTTTTGTCATGCTGCTGGTTACCAGTATTCAAACAAGTGACGTTCTGTGCCAGTGCGCGGCGTTATATACCGGACTCCGCGTGCGAGTCGCGTGGGAGACGCGCAAAAGGTAGAAAATCGGTGGAGGGAGTTGCGCGCGTAGAGCTTCGGTTGCGCTCTACCCCTCAACCCACAATGCTGCCTTCTGACGTCATGGCTGATGTTGTTTCATTTTATGTCCCTTTTACTCTACGGTCTTATATTTAGTTCATATCATTTAAGATAGGTGCCTACTAAATGAATAAACGTCCTTTGCAAAAGTGTTTTTAATCTATCAATAAAATAGTCTCGCTGTATGTGAGCAGCGTATAATCACTTTTTCTTCACAAAGTGACGTAGGTTTGAGCGCTCCTAGGGGGCGCGACTTTTGGATCTCGCGTTTTGCGCTCGATAATACATTCATCTCACTCTTCACGTTCCATTATATATTCCCCCCACATTTTTTCATAGGACTTTTACAATTATCATATTAGACATTTGACATCGACAACTGTAATTTAGTAAAATATTAAAATTCAAGCGGACAGGAACAGCACCACCACGATGCTCACTCCCTGACACCCAAGAATTTTGTAAAAAATTCTTGTTGCCAACATTCCTGTGTGTCAGTGAGCACACGTCGTGGTGGTGCTGTTCCTATCAGCTTGAATTTTAATTTTTTTAAAATTTTTTTATTTTTTGCTTTGGACGAAAAAAAGAAAAAAGAGAAGAAAGGGGATGTGGTTGGTTGCCTTTTTATTTTTTTCTTCCTCTTTTTTATTTTTGTCTGAAGATTTTGTTTTTAACAATGATTTTTTCAGGTTACAATCAAAGCATTTTCTGTTTGTTAATTTTGTTTAGTTGTTCGATTCTTGTTTTTTCCAGGAGTTGTCATGAATTTGATGGTTGGATGTTAAATAGGATTTTAATTTGGATTATCATATGATTTAAATTTCTTAAATTTTAATGTTCTATTTTTAATTCTTTTTACAGATGAAAAAAACTACGCAATATATCAAAAATTGAGTAACGAAGAATTTGTAGTTCTTTTGTGGGTGCACAATTTTTATCCATTATTTTTTTGTCTTGTACGCAGTTTATCCGAAAATTGGAATTCTTGATTATTTTTTGTGCCTTTAAAATTTAAATTTTCAATTTTTCGGACAAATTAAAAAAATTACTATGATACTCTTGCAGGGCTTTTAAAAAGTAACATTTTTTTTAATTTTGTAAGTTCTGTGACTCCGGTATTTTTTTAAAATCAAAGTCATTAAGATAAAATATTTTTGTTTTGAATTTAGGCACATTTATAAAAACCTGTTTTTCTGATTCAGATGGTCTCAGCAGCTGGAGATTTGACAAAAAAGGGGGAGGGGTAAAATTATATACGAATCTAGGACCTTCTGTAATGAGAATGTAAACACTGTTATTAAACATTTAATTGCAACTTGTGTCGCTTTTCTAATAATTTTTCTTTTTAATCTTATTTGTTAGCATCCATAAGAAAATTGAAGATCTTTTCTATATGCACAGTTTTTGTCAAATCCTCTTTTACCGTATTTTGCATACTTTCACCGAAAAATGGAAATCTTTATTTTGCATTACTTTTTATGGTGTAAAAATTTAAATTTCCGATTTTTAAACTAAATTTAAAAAATTGTTATGATAATCTTGTAGGGCATTATAAAAGCCATTTTCCTTTTCTTGCCTGCTTTTCATATTGTGTGTTATTTTGCTCTAACTTTTTATTTTCGTTTCCTTTTTGGAATTTTGAACAAATTTAATGCATAGCCGCACAGCGATTTTTTTTTTGTTTTGAGAAAAGTGGTCTTAAAAATGTTAAAAATGCCCACACTTCTTGATTTTATATGCAAAATGGTTGTCCGTCGAACTTCTTCTTTAGTTTAGGACACTTGCAGAACTAAAAATCTACATACACACGACAATACCGACAAAAACACCCATAAAAACCTGTTTTTTGGATCCAGGTTCTCTCTTAATGTGAACATTTAACAAAAACTGGGGAGAAAGGTCAAATTTTACACAAACCTAATACCTTATCAGATGAGAATGTAAAAATTAATGATAAATAGTAACTTACCCTTCACTGTGGTTTACGTGATTTATTCTAAAATGATATTGGATTTTGCGCAAGCGGCCGACTGGAACTTCCTCAATTTCATCTTGGGTCAATGTTGTAATCCTACCGCTCTCCATGTTTATTTTTGCCCGCACTGTTTTTTTGTGGCCGGGATCATGTCTATAGATTCCAGCAAGTGTACTATTACTTGCTAATATTGCCAAGATGTCACCCTCATGTGTGGATAATACAATCTGTTCTTCCGGTGGCACGGGCAGGAAGACATGTTGTTCATCCTGTACTTTAATTCGTTTGTTCGCATGAAAAGTGTATCTTCGAAGTTCGAATTGCCGGTGCGGATTTTTAGCGGAAGTCATGCGAATAAATTGAAGTTGGTCAAGTCCATATCCAAGTCCGTCAGAAGAGGGAAGCCTAGTAGGTGGATCGAAATAAATGGATGGAGGAGACCGTGACCTTGCTCGTCGGGAAGAACTAGCAGCATAAGAACTGGCAGGTTGAGAACTGGCAGAAGGAGAATTGGCTCCAGAACTTAAATCTGAAAGTAGAAATTGACGATTCCATTTTTTTAAGGAATCAATATTTTTGCCTTACTAATAATAATCTACAAAAGTATAGCGGAAAGTTTAGGAAGGTTTTATGTAATAAATATATAGTATAGTATTATATTCACCAATAGAAATAAGCAGCCGCGTCAGGATAAAAAACTCTGTAAAAACGATCTTCATTTTGGCAACTAGAGCTAAAACTGATTTACGCGTTGATAAAGAATTTGATGAACAGTGTATTTGATAAATATTTTAGCGTGTCATGAGAGTATATATGAAGTATCGTAATCGCAATCGTATGATTCACAGGCGTGTAGTTTGAGATAATGAATTTTATATTTCATAAATCACTCAATGGAAAAAACATAGTTTCCTCCATAGCGGCTACATTTGGTCTGTGATTCTCGACTATGTTTTTTTCTTATCGCTAGAGAGATAAGATATCAATAAAACCGTAGATCCTATATTTATTTTTTAAATTAATATGGCAATTATGAAAAGTATAATAACAAATATTTTGTTCACTTATTAGATAAGACTTACCACTTACCAGTCAGAAAATAAGAACTTGTCAAAATATGTAAATACAGTTTAGATTTTTATAGATACTTTCTGAAAAACAGCACCCATAAACATATTAATATTACAAAGATAAGAATTTTCTCAAGCATATTTTGCGAAGTAGAATTGATAATTTAATAAATTAAATTGATTTTTGAAAATTTTCAGAACTCGTACTATATAATATATCGTTATTATTAACTTTAAATTTAATTTCTATTTATATTATTGAAAAGTAAGAATAAGGCGACGTAAATGCGCACGTTTCAGTAGCCTAGTATGAGAAATCAACTTCTAAACTTTAGAGATTGATTTGGGTTGATGATCGTAAGCACGAACGGGACGGGACGTTTTTGGGACCTTGTGAAATAAAAAAAATTATTATAAGTAAATTATTATGAACATATAATAATTTTCTTAAAAATATTGCGGTTTGAAGTATAACATAACTTTTCTTTATCTGTTACCGAAAAAGACTGGCTGGTGCATTGAAGAAAAATTAAAGCCGTGATAACCATGCTACATTTTCGAAAAGCAGACGGTTTCCAAATTTTAAGTCGATAGACAATGTTCATAATGCAATCTATATACTTCATCCATTTGGTGGGTATACTTCATCTCCTTCGTAATATTTTGGAACTCGCCAAAACATAAACAATCAAGGCCGTATAAATTATTTCTGTTGAAGTTTCGTCTTAAAATATATTTATTTTATTTATTTTTGCCATTTGGATTTTATAATATAGTACTGAGCGTGACAATGTTTGTGCTCGAAAATAAAACTGTCTATGAGTACTGATGTTTAAGTATGTACGTATTGTAACCTTTGATTTTTCATGGTACTGTTATTGGCTGAAATGTCTGCAAACTCTCAAGTCAAGAACCGATGAAACAAATATCACTAACTGTATTATACCCCTTAGTAATACCCCTTAGTTTATTGCCGAGCTTAACACCAATTACATGAAATTACATTAAATTACACCCGTATTACAATTACCCCAATTACATTGGATTGTTCATAGATTGTTCAAAGAGTCTGTTCCCCACGATAATTTACAGCTGAATTTTTCCAAAATGGCGATGTCTTTTTTTAAAGTTTAGTGTCATGGTGCAGCGCAACATGCAACATGCGTGACGCAACACTTGGTCCGGCACACCTAATGTGCATAGTGCGCGCTTAAAGTTACCGTTTGCTAGTATTTTGACAGTTCGTATACGGTGTGGAGTTCCCACGTGGCCTTGTTGCCCTCCTGTCAATCATAGACGTATAAAGTATAGACCGCCAGCGCTTTGATGTACCGCTTGTTCCTGTTCAGAGAAAGAGAGAGAGAACGATTTTAGTGAGTACGTCTTTCTTTTTCTACTGGGATCACGTGCGCGAGTCGACTGTTGGCGCGCTCCGCTCACACCAGCCCACGTGACCCCAGTAGAAAGACGAAGAAGTACTCACTAAAATCGTTCCCTCTCTCTCTAAACAGGAGCGTCGGTGAATCAAACAGACTGGTGGTCTATACTTCATACGTCTATGCCTGTCAATATGAAGTGGCGGGGTCGGGTGTAAATTAACGATTCACGACTGTCGTGAATCCTTGATGTTGAGCGTGTGTGGGTGTCGTAGTCTGGCGATGGGGCCCACCGGCCTTAACAGTGTCTAGTGAACAGTGTTAACAAAAAGTTCGCAGGCGTTAGTGGATAGATTTCTTTATAACTTACAATAACCTCTCAGTCTGTTGACGAATCGGAGCGGTCTATTTACCATTCCTAGGCCTCAACATAATTTATGTGCGACAACAGGCCGTCCCTATTGAGGCCTCTGCCCTATGACAGCTCCTAAGAATCTGTGCTCGAACAGATACGGTATACTAAATAAGTTTTATATTTAATAAAGTTGATTGGGCGTAGCTATTTAATAAATCTGGGTGTGGTATATTATACCACTCACGGTGCTCATTTTAATCCAAGAAAAAAATTCCTGGTCATTTTCCGTGTCTTTCTCGGTTCGCAAACATTTTTCAAGATCACTAAAATAGAAAAATTCAAACTCTGAGGCTAAGCATTTTTGCAGTTAAAGTAAAAAAAAATACAAACCAAGCATGTTTGAACTAAAAATAGAGCCAAAATATAAAATACTGAATACAAAAAGGAATTATATACGATAATACAAAAGTAAAATTAAACAGTTAATATTGAAAAAAAACTTTTACCTGCGTTGCTGACAACTGAAATTCTATCATGTTTAGAAGAAAATTAGATCATCAAAGATTGATTTATATTTTAAAACTTACTAAAACACTTTTAAATTTATATTTGAGAGAGAAAACAGAACTCACTTCTGAAGGCTAACTTCGAGGGAAAGAGGTAAGAACATGAATTAAGAGCGCAGCGTCGCAGTAACAGTAAAAAAATAAGGTTCCTTAAATTCAAAATGATACCGATTTTATAAAGTCGAAATAAAAACTATTAGAAATATAATTAATTTATATAAATAGCGAAGTAAAAAAATTAAAAATAGTGATAAATTATTTATATAAATTAATTGTATTGCTAATAAGTGTATCTTCGACTTTATAAAATCTGTATCAATATGAATGTAAGAAACCTTACTTCACTCTTCTGTTCTTCTAAACATGATAAAGTTTAAATTATAGGCAACATAGGTAAAAGTTTTTTTTTTAATTTTAACGGTTTAATGTTACTTTTGTATTATCGTATGTGATTCATTTTGTATTTAGTATTTTAAATTTTGGCTCTATTTTTACAGTTTGAATATTTTGTACAGAACAAGTTCGAGATGAAAAAGATTTTGAAGAACATATTTTAGTTATCAACACATTGACTTCTTTTGTAATATCTATAAATTTCCAGTAAAATTGTTCAATTTTGAACAAAAAAGATAAACTTGCCAAAGAAAAAAAAATTTCACAAGTGATTGAGCTTTAAATCAAGATGTGGAATTTTGAGGAGAAAAGATGAATTTTTAAGCAAAAAGATGTGTTTTTAAGCAAATAGAATCTTATACAAAAAATATAAATATTCCATCCAATAAATTAACCTGTCCCTAAATAGTTAACTTTTTACCCAAAAAAGATAAATAAAAAAATGGAACAGACATCTTCTCAGCAAAAAAAAAAAAAAATTCTTAACGAAAAAAAATAACAACCTAGATCACCTTTAAAGAAAAAACTAAATGTCCTATTTTATTGTATTTCATTGCAATTTAAACGAAATACCTAAACTTGCGACTTAATAGATCATTCCATGTCTAAAAAAGTTGAAATTCAAAACGAAACAAGATGTTGAATTTTTAATCAAAAAAGATAATTCCCCAATCAGAGAGTTGAATTTTTAATTGAATAATATTGATTTTCAATCAGAAACTATAAACCAGTTAGAACAATTATTTTTTAAATAGAGAAGCAAGAAGTTTAAAACTTTTTTTTTAACATTCACCTCTTTGATGAAAAATTGAAATTTTTATACTAATTTCTGATGTTAAATTTTCCGAATTTCTGGTCAATTAATTTTTAGAGGACTTATAAAATAAATATTTTAAAGTAGTGAACATAATTTTACATTTGAAATTATTCAATTATACTGGTCGACAGAATAAGTGAAGATAATAAAATTGTACATTTTTGTGTTTTTAGGCAACAATTGTTATTAGCTGAAATTTTCTCAAATTCAATTTGTTTACAACAGCCTTTCTTACACTTATGAATTTTTTCCGATTTTTACCATTTTCCCTTAAATATACCGGAAAATCCTTACTTTTGTTACATTTTTCTTTCTGCAAAGCACAACATTTTTGTTACATAAACGTCTTGAAGCGAATTTGCGGAGAAACTTTTTAGGCTTCTATATGGGCATTTTTGTCATGCGCTAACATTTTTTTGACTGAGTTCTTAAGCTTCAAAGGCAGATGCCTACCATTTTCTTGCCGACAGTAGTTTAAAGTTACAGAGGATTTAAAAACAATTTGAGTTTTAAAAAAAAAAGGACGAAACGTACCTATTTTCCTTTAAAAAACAGAGCATTTTTTCAACATATGTTTTTTCAGGTAACGAAAACTTTGTTTTTACGATTTAATAAATAATTATTCCAAAATATGATTTAGGGCAGTATCTGCTTCTCTGATCCTTTTATGTTTTTGGGTTTAAGGTCGTATTTTCTTCTAGGTGCTTCAGTAAAAAACAATGAATTGTACCACCTGTTTTCGAGTATGTTTCTTATTTATTGATGACTTTGGGAGACGATCTCTTTTACGACTAGCTTTTGAAGCTATCGATGTAATCGAATCTCTATCGTCCGATTGTTAGCCGCCTTCTCCTTTTTTTCATTGTTTTTTTATTTAGTTGTTTATCTTTAAGCAATTTGGGATAGACGTCAAATCACAATTTCTATCATCTATGTGAATCGGTGTTCCTCTAGTAGATGAGCTTTTCCCTTGTTGTTTCTCTTTGTTTCCGAGAATAATCATTCAAAACAGAAATATTAGAAGATTGCAGTTTATAAGCGTTCTTGAATATTTGATCCTTACATCGTGGGTTGGAAAACGTTTTCAGAATTGGCCGAGAACCTGGAACACGTCATCGAATATTTTAATATTTGCTTCAGTACAGATTTTTTTTTAATAATGAAATTTTCAAGTTTATTTGTTCAGGTAGATACTTTCTTTTCAAGAGATTTATTCTTCTCTTCCAACTCAAGGTATTCTGTTCTATATACCTGCAAGTATTCAAGGATTTTTTCACCTGCGCTCTGCACAATTTTTATAACTTTCGTACTTTACTAGAAATTTATTTTTGTAAACTTTACATCCTTTTACACTTTAACCAGTTTGTAAATCTTAGATTCCCGTACTTAATCATAATTTTATACACTCGACTGGTGGTTAAAAAAAGACTGTGGTTAAAAAAAGTTTTCCTTTGGCATTACAAATTCATCTTTTATGCTAGAAAAGGCATATTTTTGGGATAAAAATTCAACTGTGGTAGACATTTAATTTTGGAACAAAATGTTTTTTGAAATAAAATTTGATTACTTTTTAAAATGCAATAGATTTTGACTTTAAATCTTAGAAATTTAAACTGCCTCATTCCGAAAACGCAAAAGTCCAGGGGCGGCTGAATGTTTCCTCACGTAAGAAATTAAATAGTGGAACTTACATTGATCTTCACGATGACCTTCAAGTTTTTGTCAAGGTCAACTTTTTTGCATCGGCAATCGATAGAGCGAAAAATTATACGTTCAAATATTTACCAAAGTCATATATAGATTGCAACCTTGAAGGTCACTCTAAGGTCATTTAAACTTAATCAAGCCCTGTAAAAATCTGAATCGAGGTCAAATTAGAGCTATGACCTCCGCACAACGTAGGTGATTTAAACTAAAACAAGGGTGTTATAACTCTAGGAATAGAACATTTTCAATTTTTATTGTTAACGACCAAAGTTACTAACCTTAACCAGCCGTATTCAGTAGTGATCTGAAGCATGGTCTTGACGATTTTACGTTCAAATATCTGTTGATGTGATCTACTTTAATATTGACCTAAAGGTATGCAAGTCTAGTTTGCATTTAAAGAAGCTTGAAGCGACCTTCAAGATTGCCATGTAGACCATAGAAAAAATTAGAATGTCATCGTCAAGATCAAAATAAGGGTCACCAATAAATTTTTGGATAAAAGGTACCTGAAAAATCCTTGAAAAATATCTTACCTAATTAAATATTCAACCCGGAAGTATTTTTTTATTAAAAGGAATTGTTACTAGACTGAATTTTTGACATTTAAATTGTAGAATTAAAGTAATATCATGTAATAAAAATCTAATATAGTTTTTCAAAATAATGGTTGCGACATTTTTGAAATGTTTCGTTACATCACGGAACTATGATACATTCATATTTTATTATGGTTTAAAATACAAGTAACTGGATATATTTTAATACAACTTTGCATTATAAAGAATTTTAAATTTTGTTTTAAATTTTCATTTTTGTGGTGCAGTAGTTTGGCCTACCAGGTCTACTATAAAATAAACTAAGATTGGACGAGAGGGGCCAACTGGAACTTCTTCAATTTCGTCTGAAGTCAATGAAGTGATCATGCCGCTTTCCATGTTTATTTTAGCCCGTCCTTCAGCTCGAGTACGAGGATTAAAGACATATAGTCCAGCAAGAATATCACTACTCTGAAATATGGCAAAGACGTCACCACCGCCTGTTGATAAGACAATTTGTTCTTCGATTGGAATAAGCTTATAGTGACGCCCTTTTAAAAGTATTTTTATTGGTTTATCCACAGGAAAAGTGTATCTTCGAAGTTCAAACAGCCTGTGTGGATTTCTTTTGTGACAAAGCCGAATAAATTGAAGCTGGTGAAGTCCATATCCAAGTACGTTAGAAAACGGATGCGCCTGGTTAGACATGGTCCCAGCAGAAAGACCAGGCTCGGCAGAAGAAGTAGATCTGAATGGAAAATAAGGGCATACGAAATCAAAGTTAATCCGAGAAGAATTTAGTTGAATAAAAGAAATCTTTTCAAATAAAAAAAAACGAAAGAAGCCCTAAAGTGATGTTCATATTTTAATTAATTTACAATATTGATTTTGATACGCTCCAAACCAAATGGGATATTTAGTGGTAGAAGCAAGGAGAATAATCTTCAGGGACGATTTATTTCTCTCTATAAAGACAGAGTGAGATAAACCTATCTCTTGAAGTAAAGGACATGAATTTGTAAGCGTGGTTTGCGATAGGCTGTTACTGAGAGGGGAGATGCTGGTGAAGGTGGAAGGAGAGAATGATGTGTCTATCACATAAGAGAGGAAGAGATAGCGGGAAGAAGAGTTATCTAATGGAAATGTGATGGGGAAAGGTGAATGATTTAATAGCTAAGCTGTTGTTTTCGATTTTGAGTTTATTCTAAAGAGAAACAGTGCTAGCGGAGATTCAAGTTATTCATCGAGAGTGGGCGGGAAGAAGTGAGTACGTGGGTCAGGTGAGAAGGCTGGAATGCCAGATGTCTAGGGCGGAAATATCATTATAGCCAAGAAGAAAACTAACCAGATAAGAATAAAGTTTTTGTGCATTTATTTTTAAAGTTTAATTACCATCATTAGTTCTAATAGCTCTGACATGTATGAAGTCGTAGATGGTCACCTTGAGAGAGTGATTGCTAACTAAAGAGGATAGTTTTTATGTGCTCGAGAGATGGCAATGGCTTGCGGTCCAAACCTATGCCTGGTTACCAGCTGTAGGATTTGTTTGTAAGGGTGATGCTCACTATTTTTGAAACAAGTGATGTTCCGTGCCAGTGTGGGAGATGCGCAAAGGGTAGAAAATCGAAAGAGAAAGATGCGCGCCGCCTTGCTGACGTCATGACTGATCAGTTAGGATAGTTGCCTACTAAATGTTATTGTAGCTTGTGCCGTTTTTACGAAACGTGATTTTTTTAAACTTTTAATGTATTCGCATGAAAAAGTTTATTTTACAAATTTCAAAATCTTTTTTGATATTGTGTGTTATTTTGCTTAAACCTTACAGTTTCGTTTGTCACACAGCGAACTTTTTCATATTGAGAAAAGTGGCCTCAAAAGTTTTAAAAATTCGCCTAATTCATGAACTTTGATCCAAATTGGTTAGCTTTCGAACTTCCTCTTTAGATAGGGACACTTACAGAGCTAAAATTTAAAAAACACACGACCATACAGACAAAAAACACTTATAAAAACATGTTTTTTGGATTCAGGTGGTGTCAAAATGTGAACATTTAACAAAAACTGAGGGGGTAAAATTTTACACAAACCTAACACATTATCAGATCAGATTGCAAAAAAGTGATAATAAATAGTAACTTACCCGTCACTGTGGTTTACATGATTTATTCTGAAATGATATTGAATTTTGCGCAAGCGGCCTACTGGAACTTCCTTCATTTCATCTGGGGTCAGTGTTGTAATCCTGCCGCTCTCCATGTTTATTTTTACCCGCCGTTTATGCTTGAAGCCGGGATCATGTCTATAGATTCCAGCAAGTGTAGCATTACTCGCTAATATTGCCAAGATGTCACCCTCATGTGTGCATAGTACAATCTGTTCTTGTGGTGGCACGGGCAAAAAGGCATGATATTCATCGAGTGCCTTAATTCGTTTGTCCACAGGAAAAGTGTATCTTCGAAGTTCCAATTGCCGGTGCGGGTTTTTAGCGGGAGTGATTCGAATAAATTGAAGTTGGTCAAGTCCATATCCCAGTCCGTCAGAAGAGGGAAGCCTAATAGGTGGATTGAAATAAATGGCAGGGGGAGACCGTGACCTTGCTCGGTGGGAAGAACTGGCAGCATGAGAACTGGCAGGAGGAGAATTGGCTCCAGAAGTTAGCTCTGCAAGTAGAAATTGACCATTCCATTTTATTGAGGAATAAATGTTTTTGCCTTTCTAATAATAATCGACACACGTATAGCGGAAAGTTTAGAAAGGTTTTAAATAATAAATATATATTGTAGTATTATATTTACCAATAGAACTAAGCAGCACCGTAAGGATAAAAAACTTTGTATAAACGATCTTCATTTTTGCAATTGGAGCTAATATGACTCACACGTTAATGAAGATTTTGATGACCAGTGTATTTTATTAATATGTAGGCGTTTAATGAGAGTATGTATCTAGTATCGTAACTGCAATCGTATGCCTAATAGGCGTGAAGGTTGCCCTTTGGAGATATTGATTTTTAAATTCCATAAATCAGTTCAAGGAAAGAAACATAGTTTCCTCCATAGAGGCTACTTTTGGTATGTGATTCTCCACTTTGTTTTTTTCTCATTACTAAAGTGATAATATATCAATAAAACCCTAGAACCTATATTAATTTTTTAAATTATACGTCAATCATGGAAAATATAATGAAATATGTTTTTTCCAATTATTAGATGAGAATAATCTTCTACGAATCAGCAAAGAAGAACTTGTCAAAATCTGTAAACACAGTTCAGATTTATAGATACTTTCTGAAACAGCACCCATAAACATCCTAATATTACGAAAATAAGAATTTTCTCAAACATATTTTGCTAAGTAGATTTAATAACTTAATCAATAATTTTGCTCTTTTTTAATTTTTAGAACTTGTACCATATAAAATAGCGTTTTTATTATTATTATTATTTATTTATTTATTATGATTATTATCTTTAAAAGTAATTTCTATTTATAATATTGGAAAACAAGAATAAGGTGACGTAAACGCTCACGTTTGAGTAGCCTTGTATGAGAAGTCAACTTCTAAACTTCAGAGATTGATTTAGGTTGGTGATAGCAAGCACAAACAAGATGAGACGTTTTGAAAATTAAACATAATTTTTGTGTAATAGCCGTGCAACATTAACATTTTATTGAAATTTGTAATTAAAAGATACTTGTAATATTTTTAGATGGATTTGGATCACAAACATTGTTTATCAGTTTAAAATTCTTGTAAACTAACTGAATGACGTGGATGATTCTGGTTAACATGCTACACTGTCAAATAATTTTTGGCGGGGTGAAGCTCCTGAAAGCTCTATTACACAGCTTTTCCTGAAAAATGTTTTTTTAAAAATTCAAATACTAGATATAAGCCAGTTTTAATCAACAAGAAGACTATCAGATTTTCGACAACAATGTTTGTGACATTTTAGAAGAGCAGAATTACAATCAAACCTCTCTCCTCATGCTCATTAGTTATTTCTGACCGTTTCCAAATTTTAAGTTGATAGGCAATGTATATAATCCACTCTGTACACCATATATAAGCGTGTAAAGTAGAGAGACCAAATTAAAATTTATGATTTACCGTTATGTTTTTTCACCACATTTTATTATTCTTGCATCCTCTGCTTGAGTTCTTTATCTCGGGACTCGCCAAACCATAAAGAATCAAGGCCGTAATAAAACTGTTTCAGAGTACTGATTTTGAAGTATGATATACTGCCTTTGATTTATCGTGGTATTGTTATTGGCTGAAATCTCCGCCTGTTAGGATTTATAATTTTTATTTAACGTTGCATTAGCATATTCTTAGCTAATAAATTTTATTTAAAGGCCATTGGCTAAGTCATATCCGATTCTGACGTTATATAATTTAATTTAAAGAGTTTCACCTTTACAAATTTGTTACTGGTTAATACAGTCTTGCCTAAAGTGATCTTGACTTAATTTGAATTACTACCTATAAGTATTTTTAATTTCAGCTGTCGCTAGCCCAACACAGATAGAGGTAGGGTTAGGCAGATACTGAGCAAGTATGATAAATCTGTTAAAAGATTAAATAAATCAGCCAAATTGCTGTCCGGAATAAGAAATTCATTTATTTAGTGGCTATTACTCCCTCGCAGATTCTAAGCCATCCCCATATAAGAAAAACAACCATCTTTATGTATACAAAATTTAAGAACTACAAATTTGCTTAACCTAGTAATTAAATCGACGTGAAAAAATTCAGAAAGTTTGTATAATAGTCTTATAGGGCCTTCAAATAGTAAGGTTTTTCTTTTTTTTTTAACTTTTCTGTTAACTGTTTAAATTTTTATGCAAAAGAGCTAGCAAATGAAGTTGACTTTCAGTATTCGAAACTAGAAGAGTGTAAAACAGAAATTTTTCATTGTTATTCTTATTTAATACAATGCAAAAAAAAAATACTTTTTCTTTCTCAAAATCACAAGTAAATAATTTTATATCATTTTTATGTAAACAACTGCAATTGTTTAACTTCTTACTTGTATTGAAGTATTTGTTTTGCTTCAACACATTTTTTTCAGGCCTTGCGTCATTTTTTAAATATTTGTTATTGCTGTTTTTCACAATAGAAGCAAGATGTACGCATCTAATCAAAAAATTATTTATGAAACCTTTCTAGCTCTTTTTTAGAAGAGCAATTTAGAAGCATGACCAAGACCATGACCTTCAAGGTCATTTAATGACCAATTTTTTCCATTGAAAATGCCCTTTTTTACATCGGGAATCGACCGGGCTGTAAATTGTAGGTTCGAATATGTACGCAGGTTATAGATATATTCAAACGCTGAACGTCATTCTAAGGTCATTTAAACTTAGGCAAGGCCTAAATACCAGTGTATCAATGTTAAGTTGGACGTATGACCTGAGTACATATTCAAACGTAAAATCTATAGCTCTTCCGATTGCCGAGTTAAAAAAAGGGTGTTTTCAATATTTAAAAGTTGACTTTAAGAAACTTTGAAAGCCATTCTCAGGTCATTTGAAATCAAACAAGGTCATGACTGACAAGGTTCATACTAAGTTCATACCTCTGGGGATAGAAGCCCTTCAAATTATTTTTGTAACGAGCAAAGGTACTTACTTTAATAAGGCGTATTTCGTATTTACCTTATGCATGACCACGACCATGCGCGTCAAGGTCATGTAACGGTCAATTTTTTCCAATGGAAATGCCCTTTTTTACATCGGAAATCGATAGATCTGTAAATTTTAGGTTCGCATATGTGCTCAGGCTCTCTCCATCGAAAATTTAATAACTGGGGTTTTCATTTTTTTAAGGCTGACATTTAAAAAACCGTGAAGGTCAAACTCAAGATCAAAGTCAAGATCAAGATCAAATCTATAGAATTCCTGGTGGAATGTTACTTCCAAATAATCTTAACTACTATGAAAAATATCTTATCGGAGGAAATATTTATCTATCCTGGAACTTTTTGGACACTTTGTACAAATGTATAATCAGCAGTCCTGACCGATTGCTGAGACTAATCCGCACGGCGGCGCGTCAATCGTCCTGTTCCAGAAAAGCATTGGTCTTATGGGAAACTCAATAATTAATATTAAATGAAATTATTCCCAGACATTTCAGTTTATAAAATCAAGAGTAACAATTCTTTGATATGTAATTGATATTTAAAAAATATGAAAGTCATTGAAGTTTAGAGCTATTACTGAAAAAACATTATTTTAAAAGTGCTATGTACCGCTGTATTCTCAAAATTTCATATATTTTGCAAGCAACATTTAAAAGCGTTTAACAATTTATATTCATTTAATTTGGATTTATTCTAATGGCATTTCAACATAAAAAGTATATATATAAAAAGTTTTTTTCTTTAATGAAATATTAAATAAGTACTACACATTACGAATAACATTTTAAATAATAAATGTCAAAAAAAATCCTAAGAGTAAACGAAATGTTATAATAGAAAACGTAATAAAATAGAAATAGGATATAACTAAATTTTAGAAAGGTTATTAATGGAATTATTAGATTTATTAGTATTTTAATATTTTTCAGGATTACGCATGAGAAATTTAACGGGTTTAAAATTTAAAAATTCAACTTTTAAGAGCAAGACAAATTTTATTTGGCTGAACATATCAAGTCAATTATAATCTTTGTGTGTAAATATGCCTATAATTCAAACACAATTTTATTGCACCATTTATTACTATAAAGGAATAAAATAATGTTGAAAAAAATATACACAGCAAAGAGGGGGGGGGGGCATGGAATGAATTAAAAGAATAAGTAAATATTAAGAAAATCAACAAATTCAGTATATTTTTCTGAATTGCACAACTGAATAACATACAATATTATTACTATTAACATTCGAATTTTTATTATCATCCATATTTTTATGCAAATGTATTAATAACATTTGTAAGGCATGAGAATATTACATTATTAGTTTAAATAACTTACAAACTAATTGGATCAGTAAAATTACATTTTTAGGGAAATAAATTCTCCCTGCCTCAAAAATGGTTTTGCCTGTATAAACCTGATTTTATGTCTTTTTTCTAGTAGCAGAAACTTTGTTTAAATATTGGGAACAGTAAAGCCAGTTTTCCAATTTTGAACCTTTTTTTGACAATATCAGTGGGTTTCAAGAAAAATAGCCTTTTTCGTAAAATAAAATTTTCAGTTTTCGGCTTGATAAAATACTTGCTTTTTATTATATTTGTTTAATTAAACCGAAATGCAAAATAAACCTTTTTTTCTGTGCACTAAAATAATTTTTTTTTTCACAGATGAAGCCCTGTAACTCCCTGTAAAAAAATTATTAAGAATCACCATAATCACCAAAATGGCATACAAGTATCGAATAAGAATCAAAAGGTAATTTTCTCACAAAGTATTTGACTTGACATACATAAAAATTTTTTAATATTTTTTTAATACCGAAAATATAAATCACGAACTAGCAAATTTACGAAATTCCAAACTACCGAAAAAAATATGACTACCAGAAATATTCAGTAACAAAACCTAAATTATTCTAAAAACGTAGTAAATAAACAAATTATTTGCGAAAATTTCCACAAAAAAAAATTTAGGCTTAGATCCTACAATTTTCACGGTCAATAAAATAAAAAATTTAATATCTAAAGCTAACAATTTTTAATTGAAGTAATAAAAAATAAACTACTTATTAAAGCACTTACAGTAAAATTCTTGAAATTCAAACTTTTTAAATTGAAGTTTAAAAGTTTTTTAATTACAAAATTTGGTATTTAAATGCTCTTTAATTTTCAAATAAAAAATATAAATTGACGTTATAATTTTCAATGCTCTACATTAGAGCATGAATCGATTCGATTTATGAATTTTAAACCTTAATTATTTTAAGGAATTTTGAGCTGATAACGTTGAAAATTCCAAAATTAGAATTTTTTAACCTAAATACTTTGTAAATTAGAAGTTACGTTATTTCCAATCCAAATAGTTAAAACATCATTGAAAAGTTTTTAAAATTTTTTAGATTTTCAAATTTATCAATTTATTTTTAAAATAATTATTTTTTACTACATAAAATGGGTTTTAAAAAAATACTTGAATTTTCAAACTAAAAAGATAAATGCCCAGAAAAAGGTATCATAGTTTATATTGAAAAAAAAGATGAAATTTATTTTAAAAAAAGAAGTTTAAAACCAAAAAGACGAATTTTGAACAAGTACAAATTTTTCACTCAAGAAATAAATAAAATTTTATCAAAATTGTTGAATCTTCAAGCCAAAAAAGACGAATTTTCTCTACTAAACAGTTAACATTTTAATTAAGGAGATCAATTTAAACTTAAAATATAAATCTTTAGCAAAAAAATAATTTCTAAACAAACTGATTCAACTAAATCTTTCAACAAAAAAAAGATTAAAATGATTTTAATTGATCTTTCACTAAAGAACATGAATTTTTAAACCACAAATTATTTTCTGAGTAACAAATTAAATTTTTAATAAAAAGCACAATGTTTGACCCAAATAATGACTTGTAAAAAATTATTAGAATTCTCCAACAAATAGTTGCATCTTTACCCATGAAAGTTCAAATTTCTCTTTAAACAGATGAATTTTTAATTTAATAAAAAATTTCTAAGAATAGTTGAATAATTATCCATAAAGGATTTTAAAAGTCTTTTCAACCCTAAAATATTAAACTCAAATAAAAACTTAATTTTCTTCGAAATAGTTCAATTTTCAAAAAAGCAGCAGAATTTTGAACCAAAAATTATAACTTTTCAACCAAATTCCTGAATTTTCAACCAAACAGATGCATTTTTATCCAAATAGATGTAATTTCTGCTAATGCAGGTGAATTTTTATCCAAAAAGATTTCAAATGACTTTTCAAACCCTGCAAATTATTCATTTACAAAAAGCAGGAGAGTATTTAAATCAAAAAGAAAAAAGTAGAATTATCATTTAAAGAATTAAGTTTCTACGAAAACAGATAATTTTTTAAATCAAAAAGATATATTTTGAAAAAACTAGTTGAGTTTCCAGTTTAAAATTACCTCTGTTAACTTTTTACTATAAAATTATAAATTTGTAAAACAGAAATAGGGTTCTGGGTAAGAAATTAAATTTTTCAATTCAGAAATGCGAATTTTTAACCTAAAAGGAATTTTCATGTAAAATTAGTTGAATTCTCTACAAAATAGTTGCAATTTTATCCACGAGAGATGAAATGTGTACTAAAACAGAGGAATATTAAGTAGAAAACGGCATATTTTCTTTTTAAAAATAAATTTTCAATTAAATAGATGCGTTTTGAACCATGAAAGATGAAATTTTTCTTTAAAAGGAGGAATTTTTAATTGAAAATACAAAAAAAAAAAATGAAAAATTTCAAAAAATAGTGGAATTTTCATCCAAAAAGGATTTTATTTCTCTTGTTCACCCCAATATATTAAAATTAAATAAAAAGGACATTTTCTTAGAAACAGTTCAATTTTCAACAAAGTAGCATATTTTTTAAGCAAACAGCTGCAATTTAATTTAAAAAGATTAATTTTTTTTTAAAACAGATGAATTGTGGAAAGAAAACCTTAAAAAAAGTTCAATTTTCATACAAAAAACATTATAGTTTACTCTCATACACCAAAATAAGAATTCTAAACAATAAGGTAATTTTTTTTTATATATTCAAATTATTAAACAAAAAGTATGACTTTTTAACAACTTTGTTGAATTTTCAACCAAACATTTGCATTTTTATCCGAGAAAGAATTAAGTTGACTTATCAGCAACAAAACATGAATAATAAACAAAAGGTTAATGTTCTATGGTAAAAGTTAAATTTTTAATCCAAAAAGACGAATTTTCACGAAAGGTTGAATTTGTAACTAAAAATGATGTCGTGTTTAAAATTGTTAAAGTTTCGAACTAATAATAAAATTATAACTAAAAAGATAATCTTCAGGTATAAGTCTTTGCCAATTTGAAAAAACTAACTACATAAGTGAGAGCCCTTCTCCCCCCTACTGTAAAAAATAGTACCAAAATGTCCCCACCCCCTCCACCCCTTTAGCTGTTACGTAAATTAAGTACGGCCCCTAAATTGATATATTTTAAGACCACTTCGGAGTATAAATCATTTTATATTTTGATTTTAAGTTTGTATTACTGTTGCGGAGTATTTTGGTTTACAAGATCTACCACATAATAAAATCTGATTGGCCGACGGGGGCCTACTGGAACTTCCTCAATTTCTTTTGGTGTCAGTAGAGTAATTATCCCGCTTTCCATGTTTATTTTTGCACGTGCTGCAGCTTGAGTACGAGGATTGTGCGCATAGATTCCAGCAAGAACATCACTACTCTGAAATATGGCAAAGACGTCACCACCGACTGTTGATAAAACAATTTCTTCTTGGATGGGAATGAGCATAAAGCGACGCGGTTTTAAAAGTATTTTTATTGGTTTATCCTCAGGAAAAGTGTATCTTCGAAGTTCAAACAGACGGTGCAGATTTCCTTTGTAACAAAGCCGAATAAATTGAAGTTGGTCAAGCCCATATCCAAGTAGGTCAGAAAACGGAAGCGCAGGGTGAGTCCTGGGACTGGCAGGAAGGCCTGGCTCGGCAGACGAAGGAGATCTGGCCAGAAAATAAGGTTATTATAAATAAAAATAAACTAAGCAAGAATTTAAGTAAATGAAACAAAACTTTTGAAATCCAAAACTCTCTATTCAATTAAGTTAAATGGGAGTGGTAAAAAATAATGTATAAGAATCTAATAAAATGTATTAGAATTAAGCGGGCCACTGACTGTTGGGTTTCGGGGTTTGCGCGCTAGATAATATAATTATCTCGCGCTTTGAGTTCAATAATGTTTTTCCTTTACATTTGTGTGCAGGCCTTTTACAATTAAAGGTCAAAGCGTCGAGAACTGTAATTTGGTGATTGTCAATTCTCTTTTGCTAATGCTCCTTCAGTTCTAGCGGACACATTATCATCGCGTATCTCGTTCTTCGCAATCGATTTTGTCTAAAATGTGAACTTTTCTACACTATGTGTAAAACGAATATATTAAATATACCAGGGGTGATAGTTATAGTTTGCCGTTTTTTTAAGAAATAAAACACTTTAACCTCAAGGGAATCTCAAAATTTTTTTATTCAAAGTGTTGACCATTAGATTCTATAAATTTTGCCCATCTTTCAGGCAAATCATGGATTCCATTCCAAAAAAACTTTTTCTCTTTTGATGCGAAAAGGTGATAGTCAGACGGGGCGGTGTCTGGAGAGTAAGGCGGATGCGATAATATTTCCCAGTTCAATGCTATTAATGTGTTCTTCACCACTTTAGCGGTATGATACGGTGCGTTGTCATGTTTTAGGATAACTGTACCATGTCTTCGGGCCCATTCCGGCTGTTTTTCGATCAACGCATGATTTAAATTGATTATTTGTTGTCGGTAGCGATCCATATTCACCGTCTCACCAGGTTTTAATAACTCTAAGTACACCACACCACACTGGTCCCACCAAACACAGAGCATTGTCTTACGGCCAAAGCGATTTGGCCT
>JAAAKG020180073.1:0-26088 GCA_010014905.2 Druon quercuslanigerum
GGGGACCAACATGTTTCGAGGCCAATTTAGACCTCCTCATCAGGGAGTAATTTATTGGATAAACTAAGGTATAATATAAAAAGATGATTTAATCTAAAAAGAACACGACAAAGTATTACATGCCCTTAACCTAAATCGCTATTCAAATAATATGAACGATTAGATCAGGAAATCGACTTTTTATTTTATAGAAACTAGTTTATTCAATTTTGACCTTCCATGGTCGACCTACATAAATTTTTCTGTAATCGAATGACCAAGGCAGATAAACAAAGCCGTGAACTTCCAGAAAGAATTCGGGTCAGACTTGAAACAGGGGCGACCATTAATCCCCATGACAAAGAGAAACGAGAAAGCCAAACGAGAAGAGACAAAGTGTTTATTCGGGCGTTTCCGCCTTCGAGCGCTCCGGGAATTTTCGCCGGCGTCCGTTTGTCCGGAAACTATCGGTTTCTCCCGGAACTATCTCATTAAACTTGCCTGTAGACTCCCGTTAATTATCTCAACGACTTTTTCCTCGCACCGGCTAACTCTCACCCCTCCTGTGAACGCCTTAAAGAAAGGTTTTCTGTATGATAAGAGAGAAGCCCGATTTTCATTTTCTTCCTCAACTGATCGCTTCCGTAATTACCCCTCTTTCTGTATCTTTCCCCCTTGGTCTTGTTGCAATCAGTGCTCGTAATTACCCCTAGTTAAGAGGACTCAGCGATTGCTAATTATGTACTTCGAAGGCTGGAAAAGACTTCACTTTTTATGGGGTTTACTATTGCTTTCTTAATTGCAGACTTTTACTTGACTTTCTGTGTGGTATGTTTCTCAGAGTCGAATCTTGAATTTCGATTTTTACACACAAATTATTTTAAAATATGTTCTTTTATAACCAGAATTAAACAATATTTTAGACACAAAATTATAGTTTGTAAATTTATTTATTTATTTTTAACTAAACAAAAATTTCCTGTAAAAGTTGGATTTAAAAATGAAATTGAATTTCTAACAAAGTTACTAAATTCTCCATCTAAAAAGAAGAATTTTCAACAAAAAAGTGTAATAGCCTTTTTTCAATCAAAAAAAAGGGAAATTTGGTTAAAAGAAATAAATTTTTAAAACAAAAAGACGAAATTCTAAGAAATAAAGTTTTCTTTAGGAACCTGCATTTTCATCAGAGAATAACGTAAATTATTAACGTGTTTTCAGACTAGGTTGGGCTATGATTAAAAAAATTTTAATAAATTTTTTCTAAGGCAATATTTACTCCTTCGTTCCGTTAGGAAACAAACCACAGAACTTCTTATTTTATTTACTTTTTCAGAAAGACACGCAACATTTTGTCAGGTGTGACGTATTTAGATTCTTCAAGGAATCTGTATTATCGGCAGAGAATAACAGAAATTCTTAACTTCTTTTCAGACTGAATAAGCTAACAATTAAAAAAATCTTTTTTTCCTTAATTTATAGCTTAGTTTGCAAATTCTGTTCTACTCTGATGAAATGCAGATTCCTGAAATATTGTATATTTCTAAAAAAGGATTCTTCTTTCGATATATCTAGTAGCAATCAGAAGTTCCGTGGTTCAATTGCAAGCGGAGCTAAGGAGAAAATATTTTTTAGAAAAAGACTAGAATATTAATTATTCAAAAGATTGTGAACAAAATTTTAGGGTTGCATTTTTATCCAAGAAAGACGAAATTCTTATGGAAAAAATATTTTCTTGACTTTACCGAATTAAAATATCAGTTTAAATAAGAAGTAAATTTTTTAATAAAATAGTTTAACTTTTAACATAAAAAGGCTAATTTTTTACAGAATACTGAAATTTTCAAACAGAAAGGATAATTTTTCAACAACATTGTTAAATTTTCAACGAAAAATTTGTATTTTTATCCAAAAATCCTGAAATTTTTAATGTAATAGATGAATTTTTTACTTAAAAAAGAAATAAAAGAACATAGATTTATTTTAATCTGAAAAAAGATTTCAGGTAAATTTTCAAAACCTAAATGTAAATTATAAATAGAATGTTAATTTTTCACGAAAATATTTAAAATTTCACACAACAAGATGAATTTTTAACAAAAAAGTTTCATTTTATGCAAGAAAGATGTAATTTATTTTTAAATAAATTACATTCCAAATTAAAAAGACAAGTTCTCAACAAAAGAGTAAATTTTTCATGTCTAAGATATGAATTTTAAACAAACAGTAAATTTTCTACGAAAATATTTTAATTTTCCACCCTGAAAGTCGAAATTTTAATAACACAGTAAAACAAATAAAGGTTTATATTCATTACTGAAAATATTTAACCTAAATTACCGACGCCTCAAGCCATAAGGCGAATTTTCCGTTAAAAAATTAAATTTTCAATTCAGAAAGTATAAATTTTAAGAAAAAAATTTACTTTGAATGACGCAGTTAAATATTTAACCAACAAGATAAACCATCATTCAAAATAATAAATTGTCGACAAAATATGAATTAATTATTTTTTTATGTTAAATTTTATGTCTACTGTCGGGAAATCCCGAAAACTTCGGGAAATCCTGAAATGTCGCGAAAGTGCCACTAAGAAAAATTTTCACAGAGAATTAAAAAAAATTTTTTTTAATCGATATTTTTTTTGCTATTTGCCGCTCTATAAAAATTTAAACGAACAGAAATTTAAAAATTGGCCTTGACAGATTTCTTAAAAATTTAATGCTGAATTTTTTCAAAAAAATTAATTGAAAATCAATTAAGAATTGTGACCTACAGGTTATTTTGAACATCGTTTTTTCATTTCGTCCCTCTGTGCGACGGGACTGTGGGGAAATTATTAAAGTGTCGCGAAATCCCGAAAATGTCGAGAAATCCTGAAATGTCGGGAAATCTCGAAAATGTCGGGAAAGTGCCTTTCCCGTCCAGAAGCTTTTCCTGACCCATCCCGAGATCGGGATTCCCGAAAATTCGGGATCCCGCACACCCCTAAACAATATCGATTAAAATAGTGGAGAGAAAAATTAAAATAAAAAATTATTAATTGACTTTACCCGTTTACGAACCTTACTATAGGAAATAAAATAAAAATATGAATTCTTAACAATAAAGAATTTACTAACAATGTGGTTGAATACAAATTAAAAAAAAATTGAATTATCAAGCGTAGAATATCAATTTTCAAACAAACAGATGCATCTTTATCCAAGAAAGATTAAATAATCACCCAAAAAAGATTTTTTTGACTTTTCCACATTAAAGTATATACAAAGGACCTAAATTTTCCACCAAAAATTATAATATTTCAAACAAAATTGTTAAATTTTCGACAAAACAGTTGTATTTCTCTCCAAATTTCTCTCCTTGTGCATTTGCAATAAAAAAGATGAATTTACAAATTCGACAGAATAGTTGCATTTTCATCCAAAAAAATAACTTATTCAAATTCTTTACACAAAGATTTATTTAAATTTTAAATAAAAATTTAACTTTTACTTATAAAATAAATAAATTTACAAATTAAAAAGAGAAATTATGAACAAAACAGTTAAATTTTTAAGACATGAATTTCAAACAAAACGTAAATTTCACACAAAAAAATTTGAATTGTCAACCCTCAAAGTTCAACTTTTTACAAAACAGTTGAATTTTCAACCAAAAAGATAACTTTTTAAGAAAATGAAATAATGAATGTGTTATACAAGTTTTCTAAATATTTTTTTTTTAATTTTGGAAATGCTTCCAAGTTTTCAAATATTTTAAATCTTTTTAAAACCCCTTAAATTCATAAAAATATTTCCACTTGACGCGAATTTTTCTTAAAATTAAAAAAAATTGAAATAATTTGCTTTTAAATCTTCTGCTCTTTTTCGAAATGTTGGAAAATCTTTTTTAATTTTTCTCTGAAAGTTCACTTTCCAAAAAAAAAATATCATCAAAAGTTTTCTCATATATCTTAAGAAAATTTATTTTTGAATCATATTGAAATTTTTAAACCTTTTGATAATTTAAATTTATTCAAATTGTTTTCCATTCTTTTTTAATTGTTATAAATTAAGAAAATTGTCTTAAGATCTATCAGATTTCCTTTAAAGTTTAAAAACTATTTTCAAATCCTTCTTCATATTCCCTTTAAAGTTTTTATTATTTTTAAAACTTTTTAAAACTTCTTAGTATCTCCCTCAATTAACCAAATTTGTTCTAAAATTGTGTATGATCGCCAATTTTAGCTTTAAAATCTTTTACACTCTTTTTTAAAATCTTAGGAATTATTTGAATATTGCTTGTATTATTTTTCAATTTTTTCTTAGAATTCAGTAACCTTCTTGACGCCCTGAAAAATAATTTAAACCTGCAACTTTTTTTATAATTCTTGAAAATTTGAAAGAGTAGTCTTAATTTCTTTAATATTTTTTCTTTACAGGTTTCCAAATCTTTAAAACCTGAAATTATTTTCTAAAAATTAAACCTTAACCTTCAAAATTTTTTCTGAAATATTTAAACAAAATTACATTTTAAAATCTTTTAAAATGATTAAAAAGCTTATAATTTTTTCGAATCTTTCAAAATGAGGTTTTCTTGTGATATAATTTTTCTTATACGAGTATCTAGAAAATTTAAATAAGAATTTATATTTTAATTATTAAACTTAGATTTATTGACCAGGAAATATTTTATTATTAATTTTGCGGAGATAGAGACATTTTTTCACAATCTTAAGGTTTATCAATATTTTAATAATATTGAAATAGACCAGTAAACCATTTTTGTTCTCTCTTGACCAAAAAATCTGTATTGGCGAATTCAACTGCTTTTGATAAAAATTGTAATATTTTTTAATGAAATATCGAATAATACATTTTAAGTTCAGAATTCATCTTTTTGGAATGAAAATTTAACTACTTGGTTAGAAGTTAAACTATTGTTAAAAATAATTAATTTTTTTGATGAACGATTTATAATTTAAATTGTGAAAAATTATGAAAATATAAGATATCTTGTAGAAAATCTTTTTGTTGGGAAGTTTTTGTTTTTTCTTTAAAATTATATATTTTTATACAAATAATTATATGTACTATATATTTTTAATAGTTGAAATTTTGTTTTCTTTTAGTAAAAATTAATTTTCTTGTTTGAAAATTAGTCATTGCGGCAGAAAATTTCAAAATTATACTGAAAGTTTCACTACGCAGTTAAAAATTAATCTTTTTGGTTTCAAATTTAACTATTGAAATTGAAGATTAACACATCATTTCATTTAAAAATGCATCTTTTTGGTTGTACATTAGTTTTTCTAACTGGAAATTCAACTATTCAATTTTTGGCAGAGAATTAATCTTTTAAGTTGAAAATTCATATATTTTACCAGTAATCTAAATTTTCGCTCAAACTGTCGACAAAAAAGTGTTTTTTTAAATCTTCTCAATCATAAATAAAAAAAATTTGTTTAGCCTCTGAAAATTATTATCAAAAGATTTTAATTCGAAACTTTCTACCTTTTACAAATCTATAAATATTTAAAAAATGTCATTGTTAATATTTTGGTATGTTTAATGTTAAGTAAAGTTTGGCGTATAGACTTGATAGGTTAGATATAAGTTTTTAATCAAAAAAATGGATTGAATAACAGACCGTAATCAAACAAGAACCTACCTTTTTAATATTCCTTAATATGTGAATGCTCCCTTACCTTCACATTAATCATAAATAATTTTATCCTACAGTTTGGATCATTTTATAACAGACGTTACAGAGGGAAATAATAAAATTTGGTCGCTCGAGGCATCATAAAATGATTAACAGTATAAGGAATAAAACGTGATAATGGTTTGTGTTTCCGAGTTAAATATTCAGACGAAGGGGGGAGGGAGGGTGATTTGCATGAAGATTGGCCAGAACCCTTTAACAGAGCACCTTACACTATATATGGAGGCAAAGTTCTGGCGGTAATTGCGGCGTTATTAAATCATACAGCGTCTGAATTAATATATCTGTTAAAGCCATGAGAAAGATAAAGTTAGAACGAAAACCGCCGAAGGTTCGCGGTGGAAGGGGACTTGCCTCTAGGTAACTTCAATTCCACCGTTCCTACTTCCAATCCCTGTGAGATCTGAACTTAAATAACTCGTTCGACAGACTTGCGGATCTTTAATAAGATCACTAGACGATATTCGACCTCGGGTTTCTACTAATCCGATTTATCTGCAGACCCTACCTCCAAAGCGAGCCCGTTTGTCAAAGCTCGATTAATTTCATCGAGGTGAGGAAACTCTTTGGACACGAATTCCTTTATGTAAATGTTTCTAGGATTCAATTACTTTGGGTAAGATATCTTAATATAGGAGCATTCACTTGATAGATATGAATCCGATAGTGGCTGAATTACTTTTAAATATCGTCCTGGAGAGAAATGATATATATGGAGAGGGCGGGAAGTGTGGATATTGGAAAAAGGGACTAAATAGATCAAAAGTTGTCAGCAATATTTGGACTGTTTCTTTTCAGAAAATTAATTTTGTATGCTATTCTTCCTAGTCCTTTACATCCTTTTTCAATTAATTTTATCTGCTAATTATATTATCTTTTTCAACAATATTTTTTTTAACTTGAAAAGATGATGACGTTGTCCGAAATATGGATCGAAATATTAATTGTTATTTTCGGAAATTTTATTAAATTATCCGTTAAACGAGCCCTAGTTGAAGTAATTTGGACATGTGGTAATTAAGTTATCGCGTCAAAAAGAAAGAAATTAAATTCCGAAATTGAAGGAATTTTGTAGAACAACTTCGAATCTTAGCAGAAGCTAATACAATCAATTATTAAATTGATAAGTTAATAAATAAAAATTTTTTTGCTGCTGTCAAGATTTTAATGTCAAATAACAATTTCGATGAAAATCAGATTATTTTTGTCATTTTCACGTCATAATTCAAAATTAACAGAGATAAATCACTTTAGATGATGAGCATTGCGTGAAGAATGTGATAAGCTTTCGACCGGTTTAAAAAAATATAATGTCGCACATTCTCGACGGGACTATCACCTCTCAAACTCAAGAGTATGTTGTAATAGGCCACTTGGTTAGAGGGTCGATACAATCCGTCCGTAGTGCATCCTTTTCTTTCTAAAGCATTGCTATCTTTCTCTATATTGTATCAGTGCATGACGAAAGCCTGACTATTACTACTTCCGAATTCGAATTTACTTTAGATTATATCATTGTCTGACAAAATCGTGATTAATACTACTTTCAGATTTTATGTTATTGAACAATGTATCTGTTTTCGAGTAAATAATGATAGTAACTGCTTTCAGATTTTATTTTTCTCTATATTGTATAAGTGTCTGACTAAATCATAACTGTAACTACTTCCACATTTTATGTTTCTCTACATTGTATAAGTGTCTGACTAACTTATGACTGTAACTACCTCCAGATTTTATTTTTCTGTATATTTTATAAGTGTCTGACTAAATCATGACTGCAACTACTTCCATATTTTATGTTTCTCCATATTGTATAGGTGGCTGACTAAATCATGACTATAACTACTGCCAGATTTTATTTTTCTCTATATTGTATCAGTGTCTGACAAAAGCATGAATATTACTACTTCCATATTTTATATTTCTCTATATTGTATCAGATTCTGACTATAGCATGGCTATATCTACTTCTAGATTTTACTTTTTCTAGATTGTATCACTGTCTGACGATATCATGTTATTACTACTTTCAGATTTTATTTTTCTGTACATTGTATGTGTTTTCGATTTAAAAATATTTCCAAGGTTTCAAGAAGGGTGCAGTATGCCAGATATTGCAGATTTCCAAACATTTCAAAGGATACAAATCATTTTAAGAATTCACAAGAATTTTAAATAGTTTAACGGATTTCAACAAAATGAAAAAGATTTAAAAGATTTTACAACGTTTTAAAACAATTTCATTTTTTAAGGATTTTAAAAGATTTTAGAAATAATAAAAATATTTCATTAATATTTTAAAAGATTTAAAAAAACTGCCCAACTATATTAAGAACATTCAACATTTCAATAATTTCAAAGATTTTATAAAAATTTTAAAAGAGTTTAAAAAAATGTGTTTGAAGTTTCATATTTTGAATTCACAAAGATTGCAAAGATTTTATAAAGATTTTAAAGGTTTCGAAGAATTTTTTGAACTCTTCAAGAAATTTCAAAAGATTTCAAAGGTGTTACTGATTGTAAAAGATTTTACAAAGATTTGACATACTTCAAAATTTGTCAACGAATTCACGAAGATGTTCAAAGCTTTCAAAAAATTCCAGAAAAATTTTAAACAATGTATAATTTTTTTTAAAGATTTCAAAAGATTCCACAAGTATTTGAAAATATATAACAAATACTTTGAATATTCTATTAAGGCTGGACAAATACAAAATATTTTATAATGATTTCACAAATTGATTGCATTATTGTTTCGGAATTCGGCATGAGCAGTAAAATATTGTTCATAAGCTGGGCTAGTGGTTCCGAAAATTCGGAATGTCTAGTGTGCATCCCTTTTCCAAATTTCTAATATTTCGGGATACCTAGACACAGCCTTTACAAGTATTTCAAAGAATTCAAACAGATTTTCAAATATTTCAAAATATATAACAAAGTTTTCAGATTTCAAAAGCTTCAAAGATTTTTCAACATTTTAGAGAGATTCCTAAACTTTTTCCAAAAATTTTACAGAAGTTTCAAGATTTCATAAAGCTTTTAAATACCTCAAAAGATTTCAATAAATAAACAAAGATTTCACCAAGGTTTTAAAAATTCCATTGATTTTCAAAGACTTTAAAAATATTTTTAAAAATTCACAAAGATTTCATCCAAGGCGACCCATGGTCGAAAAAAATTTAGAATTGATTTATGGTTCTGCTATATTTAGAAATTGTTGAGCACTCGAAAACAAAATTTCTTATTTTTTGCATGTTTAACAAACGGTTATTTGTATCCAGATTTTATTTTGAACTAGATTGTATCAAAGTCTGACAAAAGCATAATTATTACTACTTCCATATTTTATTCTTCTCTAATTTGTATCAGTGTCTGGCTAAAGCGTGACAAGATCTACTTTCAGATTTTGTTTCTCTGTATTGTATCAGTGTCTGGCTAAAGCATGACTATAACTACTTCAAGATTTTATTTTCCTCTAGATTGTGTCACTGTCTGACAAAATCATGATTATTACTACTTTTAGATTTCATTTTTCTGTATATTGTATCTGTTTTCGACTAAATAATGACTATAACTACTTCCAGATTTTACTTTTCTCTAGATTGTATAAGTATCTGACTGAAGCATGACAATAACTACTCCTTGGTTTTATTTTTCTCTAGATTGTATCACTGTCTGAAAAAATCACGATTATTACTTATTCCATATTTTACTTTCCTCTAGACCGAATTTTTTCTAATCAAAGGGTCAGTGCAGTTTGAAGTTACAAATTTATTTTTTAAAGAAAATAAGACAATTCGTATTTTACCGATTAGAGAAAAGAAAAATGATTTTTGCGAACTTTTTAGCATTTGATACCTTAGGGTTGTTCTGAAGAAATACAAATTCTTTCTTTAAGCGAATATAACCTTTTAATTATTTGAGATACTTAAATTTTTTCAAATTCTGATTACGTTTATCGCTCTCATGGGAAAACCGATGAAAATTTTACAAAATTATCAAAATTTCTGTAAAATACCTGCAGAATTTTAACTTTAACAGAAATCAACCATTTTTTAAGTACCTAAATATTTTGGAAAATTTTACAATTATATTTTCTTTGAATTTCGTATAATCTTCTAATGCTTATAAAGCAAATCCTTATAATGTAATTTTTTTTATTACCCAAAATAAAATAGTAGAGTTCTGAAGAATATCATATTAGTTATTTTTAAACAATCGCTAACGTTTGTTTATATTTTAAAATTTTGTTAATTGCTTAAAATATTTTTAATGAGGATGATGAATTCCACTACAATCTTGAAACAAAAAAGTGAGGTCAGTTAGAAGGTATGTAGATTTAAAGAAATGATTTGTATTTTATGAAATTCTAAGGTTAAAAGTATTCCGAAATTTGCGGAATTTTTTCTAAACTCGGTAAAATAAGGCTCGTCTTATTTTTTTTTAAAAAGAAAACAATTTATCGCTAAGAGATTCTACGACTTTAAGGGTACGTACCGGAGAGTACCAAAATACTGTCTGATCAAAAAATGCTGAAACATACTGCCCTAATTTTTATTTTATTAGGAAAAAGTCTTAAGAGGTTCCGCCATACTGTTGTCTGTCTAAAATTTAATTTTCTTAGCTATCAATTTAAAAAATATAACATAAAGGCTAAGCAATTATGTTACCCGAAAGACATCCGCCTTTTCTTAAAATTAAATAATTGTTTAGCTTTAAATTTGTCTCTAAGATTTAAAAACCGAAAAAATTTATTTTTTATTCTAAAACGGCCCAATGAAACCTCTGAAAATTTTTTTTTAAATAAACCAACATTTATGATAATACTTTCTTTATCAAAAGGAAGAAATTTAAAGGGTAGCGTTAGCAAAATTAATAAATGCAACTTATGTCGGCAACCCAACCTACCTGTTTGATTTGAAGTGGATCCAGATCTAGTGAATTAATTTTTTTTTAAAGATTTTTTAAATGGACAGAACACCCGAGAGATATCCAGAACATTTCGAAGTTATAACTCAGGGGATCGATGGCTATTCTATCTCACATCAGTTTTCCTCTTTTTGCGATCAGTTCACAAACGTAAAAAGTTAAATGGAACTAAAGATTGTTTTTCGACTATTGTCTCAACAGCAATCATAAAAGTTTTTGCGTTATTTAGTTTCCAAATCTGATTCCGTTTTTTAAGCACAGTATTTCATTTTATTTTTTAGTGCGACCTTCTATCTTAATATATTCTAAAGCTGTTAAATTCTGTTAATTTTCATTCTCATTTATTACAAATTTATCTTATATGATCTATTTTTCCTGAATGATCTTCATTTTTATCTTATTCTTTTTGATACGGGTTTTTTCTGTTCATCAAAATATTTGTGTTTTGATAAATTTGGATTAATTTTTAATTTTTGTGTACTTATAAAAATTTATTTATTCAAAAACAGAATAATTTCCAGATGCAAAATATTGATAACATTTCAGAGACATGTGTTCCTCAAGAACTCTACATTGAAGATGTGAAAAGATTATTTTTTTTATGAGTAGAAGGGTTGAGCAAAAATATATTCCTTATTCAGTTTTTCATCTCATAAATCTTAGAACTGCTTTTTTTTGAAAGTAAAATTTATAGCATATTTTAAAAAAACATGATTTGTGGAATGAATATTTTCTAAATGTTGAAAAATATTTTAAAAATTAGTTTTTATATAATCTATATTTGAAAAACAGAATCAAACAAACATCCCAGTGACTTCAAGCAAATACAAAAAATTTTACAATCATTTCGAAAAATTGATAGGATTTCAAAATATCTAAATAATTTTAAAGATTTCAAGAAGGGTACAGTATACAAGATTTAAAAAATTTTTAATCATTTAAAAGGTTTCAAACGATTTCAAAAGGTTTCTAAAAATTTATGATTTTCATAGATTTTAATTATTTCAAACGATCATAGAAGATTTCACACAAAAAATGTAAAAGAAATAATTTACACATATTTCAAATATTTCACATATATTTCAAATATTTCACAAATATTTGATACATATAAATATTTGAAAAAAATTATAAAATGAATCTAAAATTTTTTTTTTAAATTCTCTGAAGATATTATTAAATTCAGAAAGGTTTTATAAGTTTTAAAGAATTTTAAAAGATTTAATTTTTTGGAGATGTTAAACAATTTCAAGATTTCACAAAGATTTAAAACACTTCAAAAGACCTTTAAAAAATTAAATAGATTTCGAAAGATTTCAAAGGTGTTAAGGATTTCAAAGACTGATGAGATTCTAAATAATTAAAACTTTTATTAGAATATTTAGAATGATTTTACAAAAATTTGAAAGGATTTCAGGGATTTCAAAAGATTACTGAAATTTCAAAGATTTGAACATGTACAGTATACCACGTTTTAAAGATTTCAAAAAATTTATTTTTAACAGTTACAATTTTTTATTAGATTTTAAAAGATTTCAGAAGATTTCACACAGGGTTTAAAGGATTTAGAATAATTTAAAAAAATTTAAAGGTTTCAAAAAGGATGCAGTACCCCAGATCTTTGAGATTTCCAAACATTTCAAAGGTTACAAATAATTTTAGGATTTCAAAAGAATTTGAAATATTTTAACGGATTTCAGCGAAACGTCAAATATTTGAAAGATTTTATAACGATTTTAAACAATTTCATTTTTTTAAAGCCTTCAAAATATTTCAGAAATATTAAAACTATTTTATTAATATTTCAAAAGATTAAAATAACTTCCCAAGTATTTCAAGGACTTTCAACATTTAGCTAATTTTAAAGATTTTATAAAAAATTTAAAAGAGTCTAAAAATATGTTAAAAAATTTCACATAAATTTCTAGATTTCACGAAGAAGTAATCCCTTCAAATATTTGAATGAATTCAAAAAGATTATAAACAATTAAAATATTTTTTTAAATTTTCCAAATATTTGCTAAATATTTCAAATTTCGAATTAATGAAGATTTTTAATTGAAAATTAATAAAGATTTCAAAGATTTCAAAGGTTTCAAAGAATTTCAAATGATAAAAAAATCTCAAAGATTTTCGCAGCTACAGCATACTAGATTCTAAAGATTTCAAAGAATCTCAAAGATCATGAACGATTTTAATATTTTGCAAATATTTAAATTCTTCAAAAAATTTCAAAGGTGTTACGGATTTTAGAAGACTTTACAAAGATTTTACACGTTTACAATTTTTTATAAGATTTCATACTATTTCAGAAGATTTATTGATTTTATAAACATTTAACATACTTCAAAAGTTGTCAACGAATTCACGAAGATTTTAAAAGCTTTCAAGAATTTCACAACATTTTTAAACAATATACAAATTTTTTAGAAGATTTCAAAAGATTCCAAAAAGATTTTTAAATCTATCCCAAATATTTTTTTAATATTCTTTTGAGTCTGAACAAATACAAAATATTTTATAATGATTTCACAAATAAATTGCCTTATTGTAGCGGAATTTGGGATGAGCAATAAAATATTGTTCATAAGCATCCCTTTTCCAAATTTCTAATATTTCGGGATAACTAAACACAGCCTAAACAAGTATTTCAAAGAATTTAAAACGATTTTCAATTATTCCAAAAATATGACGAAGTTTTCAGATTTTAAGAGCTTTAAAGATTTTGCAAGAATGCAAAGAGATTTCTAGAATTTTTCCAAAAATTTTACACAAATTTCAAGATTTTACAAAGCTTTTAAATACCTTAAAAGATTTCTATGAATAAACAAAGATTTTACCAAGGTTTCAAAAATTCCAAAGATTTTAAAGACATTAAAAATATTTTGAAAATTTTCAAAGATTTCATCGAAGATGACCCATGTTTGCAAAAAAGTTAGAATTTCTTTATGTTGCTGCTTTATTTAGAAATTGGTAAGCACTTGAAAATTAAATCACTCATTTTTTGCATGTACAACAAACGGTTATTTACATCCAGATTTTATTTTCCACTAGATTGAATCACTGTCTGACAAAAGCATGATTATTACTACTTCAATATTTTATTTTTATCTAAATTGTATCAGAGTCTGGCTGAAGCGTGACAAAACTACTTCCAGATTTGATTTCCCTCTTGATTGTATCACTGTCGGACAAAATCATGATTATTACTACTTTCATGTTTTTTTCTGTACATTGTATCTGCTTCCGACTAAATAATGACTATAACTACTTCCAGGTTTTACTTTTCTCTAGATTGTATTTCAAATACTTTAAAAATATTTTTAAAAATTCCCAAAGATTTCATCAGAGACGACCGATGTTTGCAAAAAAGTTATAAATTATTTATGGTTCTTCTTTATTTAGAAATTGGTGAGTAGTCGAAAATGAAATCACTCATTTTTTTGCATGTATAACAAACGGTTATTTACATCCAGATTTTTTTCTCCACTATATTGTTTCACTGCCTGACAAAAGCATGATTATTACTACTTCCATATTTTATTTTTCTCTAAATTCTGTTTGTGTCTAGCTAAAGCGTGACGATATCTACTTTCAGATTTTATGTTTCTCTGTTTTGTATCAGTGTTTGGATAAAGCATGGCTATCACTACTTGCAGATTTTAGTTTCGTCTAAAGTGTGTCACTGTCTGACAAAATCATGATTATTACTGCTTTCAGGGTTTTTTTCTGTACATTCTATCTGTTTCCGACTGAATAATGACTATAACTACTTCCAGATTTTACTTTTCTCTAGACTGTATTTTAAATACTTCAAAAATAATTTTAAAAATTCTCAAAGATTTTATTAAAGACGACCCATGCTTGCAAAAAAGTTAGAATTTATTTATGGTTCTACTTTGTTTAGAAATTGGTGAGCACTCGAAAATGAAATCAATAATTTTTTGCATATATAAAAACCGGTTATTTATTTTATTTATTAAAAAAGTGGACCAAAAGAAACCTAATTTCTCAAGCTAAAAAACTTTCGAAAATCCTAACATTTTATTTTTAAGGATCGCTAAACACCCTGCTATAAATCTCTATGTACTTGGCTGAAATCCAGAAGCAAAGAAGACATATCAAATCAACAGCCAGGTTCGATAAACTACTATTAAGTTTTAGAGTAACCTGATGCATTTCCAGTCAATTCAATATGCCTCCCTTACAGTAAGGGATGAAGGGGGTGTTATAATACCTCTTGAAGAGAATCCTCTCGCTCTTCTCACCACTGCCACTCAGAAAGGCGGTCGAGTTTCTTAATAATCCAGATAGCCGTCTAGGATTTGCCACCCAGTCCACTCCAAGGGTGGCAATTAACCTCCAACTTTGTGCTAACCACTTGAACGGGCTACCGGCTTAGCAACTATATATTCTATATCGTCTCTCAAAGTATCAGTCGGTGAGGCAAAGGAAGGTTAATAAGCCAAAAAAAAAGAAAAAGAATAGTGAAAGAGGGTGGGCAGGAAACCCTGAGGGACCAATAGAGACATCATCCCAGTATTAGAGTCTACTTAAGCTTTCTCAGATCAGCATTTCTTTGACTTTGTATTCACGTCTCTCATATCTCTATCTGATAAGACCTGAAAAGGTAATCGAGAATAATTTTTTACCAAAAAAGACGAAATTGCAACAAAGTAGATGAATTTCAATCTAAAATATAAAATAATTCAATTTTCGACCACATTGATAAATTTTTAAGAGATAAGGATTGTTTTCTATCAAACTGGTAGAATTTTTTACAATTAATAAGGTTAATAATTTAACAAAGAATAATGAACGAGGATGGGCAGAAAACCCTGAAAGTAATTTAAGTATTAGATTCCACAAATATGAATTTTGATTTGAAAATAATAATTTTTTTATGAAAAAACAAACTTTTAACCATATGATTAATTTTGCAATTTAAAAGTAAAATTTTTCACCAATAATAGAATAATTAAATTTTTAGGCCATAAAATTAATTTTCTCCCTAACAAGTTGAATATTCAACAAAATTCATTAGTTTTTCTAGAAATATATAAATTAAAAAAGATAAATTCTAAACCAAAATTAGGAAAAAAAATAATTTTTTATCAAAATGATGAATTTTTTACCAAATAGTAGAATTTTAAATACCAAAAAGCCACATTTTTAAACGAAAATAGAGTATTGGGGTTTTTAAATAAAAAGATTAAATTTTTACAAAAAGTCAGATTTTCCACAAAGTGCATGAGTTTTTAATCAAATACTTTAATTGTCCACTAAATATTGGTTTTTAACCGAAAGTAGAATGCACACGTTTTTAGATTAAAGTAGTAATTTTTGAACCAAAAATTAAATCACACGAATTTTTTTTTATATATTTCTATTTTGACCAAACAAAATAAATTGCTAATTAAAATTGTAAATTAAAAGAATAAATTTTCAATCAAATAGTTGAATTTTCCAATACAAAATATAATTTTCAACCCAAAATACAATACTAATATTTTCAGAAAAAAGAGACATTTTTAACAAACAAATAAATATAAATTAAATTAAATTACCTTAGTTAAATTCTGATAGAAAGAAATTAATTTAGTATTAACATAACTAATCTTTAACAGCAAAAAATGGAATTTTCAACATAGTCAATAAATTTTCAATCAACAATGTAAACTTTTAAGTAAATTTTTTTAATTTGTACCAATAAACAAAATTTTGAAAAAATATATGAATTTTCAACTAAATAGGGAACAAATCAAAGATGAAATAATTAAATTCTCATTTAAAAAAGTTAATTTTTAACGAAGAAAACCAATTTTTTAAAAATACTTATATTTCAATCCAAAGAAATGAGCTTTCTGCCGAAAGCAGATTAATTCTTTACTAAGACAAATTTTACAGTAACTTAAGAACATAATTTCGTCAAGAATATTGAATTTAACCAATTGAATTTTCATCTTAAAAAAGAATGGCTTTTTCATTCAAATAAACGACGAAAACTTTATCAAAATAAGTCTCAGTATTAATAATTCCATTATTATTATTTTTTAAGTTTTTGTCTATATCTAATATACGGAGTAAAATGGATATTCAAACGTAGATATTTAAAGTACAATTTAGCACCGCGAAGCATACAAATACCAATGCGTAACATCTGTTATTTTTTGAGAAGTTAGAATTAAAACTCTTTTATAGTGTTTTTAATACTTTAATTATATGGTGTAAGTACAAAAATATAATATCATATTTTTAAAACTTTTTATGTCTATAGGGGAGATAGGCCCTAAGTCGGCACTGTGGGTTGAGCGAGAACTCTCGCATTTCTCAGAGATAGCTCGCGTGTCAGCTTAAACAGTTAGAGTCATGTGTGCTTTCGCGTGATAAAGTCAATTTTTCATTCGGACTTGTTTCGTGTGCTTAATAGCATGAAATGTGTAAACATTCATATTTGTCCTGAGTCGGCACCAAACAGGTGGTCCTGAGTTAGCACCTTTATTTCAGTTGATTTTGCTGTTATTCGTGTGATGTTTAATTTTCTTGTGATTGAATTACATGCCGCTTGTCTCTTGTTCCTTTTTTTTTAATATGTTTTTTTTCAGACTCCATTTTGCTTGTCTCTGGTAGGTGGTTTTTCATTGTGAGTGGTTTAAATTTGTACATTTCCCCCTAAAACTTACATAACCTGCCATTTTCCTTGCATTTGAGCAGCAAAAATTATTTGCCGACCTAGGACGCAGGTGCCGGTGTAGGACCACCTTTTTGAGAAATAGCTAAAATTGACTTTTTTACTTTGCGCTGCATAGTGACAGGAAACATTACTCCATTTTGCTTCGAACGACGCACAATTTTAGATAAAGGATTCTACCCTCTGGTTTTTACAAAAACTCTTGCTGTGCCGACTTAGGACCACTCTCTTTATTTCTAAATCTAAATCTTAGACTAAACTATTCAAGGTATCTACTGGTCACTTACTGAGGCTTATAGTCAATATTTCTTATCTTATTATCCTATCAAAAATCCATTTTTCTTATTGTATCTACACGCGAAAAGAATATATTCTTAATATAATAAAATATTTCTTGTCTAAAGAATATTCAGCGATATTTTTTTCTTCAATACCATTCTTTCCATCTAGTTCGTTAATTAAAGGAAAGTTGGTTAATAGGGTCGAGTGTTTCTGTGTTGATTCAAAGCTTAAAATTCACGAGCACTGTCTTGACTCTATAGGTTGCTATTCTACACTGCTGAAAATATTTGGAATTCTACAACTATTCTACAATACTTCTACAATGCAAAAAACCTGGAATTCTCGGAATTCATGAGATTCAAGAAATTCATAGAATTAATGAGAGCACTGACTTCGTGGTGTTCATAGAATTACAGGAATTTGCGAAATTAATGTAATTCAACAAATTTATGAAATTTATGGAATTAAAGAAATTAAAGAAATCAAGAAATTCGAAAAAATCACGGAATTAACGACATTGAATGTAATCACAGAATTCACAATGTTTTCAGAATTAACGGAATTCAAGGAAATTATAAAACTCGAATTTCACGAGTTTCTTGAATTCCGTACACTGCGCGAATTCTTTGGATTCCTTGCATTCTGAGAATTCCGTGAATTCTTAGAATTCCGTGAGTTCCTCGAATTCCCAAATCCCATGGATTCCGCGAATGCTGGAAATTTCTTAAATTCCATACATTTCTTTAATGCCGTTAATTCGTTAGACTTAATGAATTCTGTAACTTTCTTGGATTCTGTAAATTCCAAAAATTTTATTAAATTCCGTATTTGCCTTAAGTTCCATACATTTCATAAATTCTTAGAATCTCGTGAATTCCTTGAATACCGTACATTTCGTAAATTCCTTAAATTCCATGAATTTCGCAAATTCCATGAAATCCGTGAATTCTGGACTTTTTGAAAATTCCGTTCACTGCGTGAATTCTCTGGATTCTTTGAATTCTGAGAATTCCGTGAATTCTTTGAATTTCGTGAGTTTCTTGAATACCCAAATCTAACTAATTCATCCAATTCTGGGAATTTCTTGAATTCCATACATTTATTCGATGTTGTTAATTTTAAAGACTTGATGAAATCTGTAAATTTCTTGGATCCTTTGAACTCCATAGATTTATTGGGATTCCATAAATTCCATAAGTTTTATAAATTCCATGAATTCTTAGAATGTCGTGAATTCTTTGAGTACCGTACATTCCGTAAAATCCGTGAATTCCATGAATTTCGCAAATTCCATGAAATCCGTGAATTCTGGACTTTTTATAAATTCCGTGAATTCCGTATACTGCGTGAATTCTTTGAATTATTTGAATTCTGAGCAGTCCGTAAATTTTACGGATTCTGTCAATTCCTTGAATTCCGCGAATGCTGGGAATTTCTTGAATTCCAAACACTCCTTCAAGGCTGTTAATTTTGAAGAGCTAATGAATTCTGTAAATTTCTTAGATTCTGTGAATTCCATAAATTTTTTTGAATTTCGTAAATTCTTTAAGTTCCATAAATTCAATGAATTCTTAGAATCTCAGGAATTTCTTGCATACCGTATATTCTGTAAATTCCGTGAATTCCATGAATTTCGAAAATTCCATGAAATCCGTTAATTCTGGACTTTTAAAAATTCCGTGAATTTTGTACACTGCATGAATTCTTTAATTCTTTGAATTCTGAGAATTCTTTAAATTCTTTTGATTCCGTGAATTCTTGGGATTCCGTGAAATACTTAAATTCCCAAATCTCATAAATTCCGCGAATGCTGGGAATTTCTTGAATTTCATACATTTTTTGAATTCCGTAAATTCCTTAATTTCCATAAATTCAACGAATTCTTGGAATCTCGTGAATTCCTTGCATACAGTACATTCCGTAAATTTTGTGAATTCCATGAATTTCGCAAATTCCATGAAATCCGTTAATTATGGACTTTTTATAAATTCCGTGAATTTCGTACACTGCGTAAATTCTTTGGATTCTTTGAATTCTGAGAATTCCGTGAATTATTCAAATTCCGTGAGTTCCTTGAATTCCTGAATTCCATGAATTTCGCGACTTCTGGGAATATGTTGAATTCCATACATTTCTTCAATTCCGTTAATTTTAAAGACTTAATGAATTCTTTAAATTTCTTGAATTGTGTGAATTCCATACAATTTTTTCAATTCCGTAAATTAGTTGAGTTCCATAAATTCCATGAACTCTTAGAATCTCGTGAATTTCCTTCATTTTGAATTCTTTGAATTTGGAGAATTCTGTGAATTCTTCGGATTTTGTGAATTCCTTGAATTTCCAAATCTCATGAATTCCGCAAATGCTGGGAATTTCTTGAATTCCATACATTTTTTGAATTCCGTAAATTTCTGAAGTTCCGTAAATTCCATGAATTCTTAAAATCTCGTGAATTCCTTGCATACCGTACATTTTTTAAATTCCTTGAGTTCCATGAATTTCACAAATTCCATGAAATCCATCAATTCTGGACTGTCTAGGAATTCCGTAAATTCTTAGAATTTCACTAATTACTTATATTTCTTGGATTATTTTAATTCAAGGAATACGCATTTTATAAACTATACATTGATAAATTCCTTTTAAATTCCTTGAATTCCATGAATTCCACAAATTCCATGAAATCCATCAATTCTGGACTGTCTAGGAATTCCGTAAATTCTTAGAATTTCACTAATTACTTATATTTCTTAAATTATTTTAATTCAAGGAATACGCACTTTATAAACTATACATTGATAAAAGTTTTAAATGTCAAATTAATTTTTTTTAGACAGAAGTTTCCTGAGAAATGATTTACATAATTTTTTTTTTAATTTTTCGCTTTAAAAGGTGTCGATATATCCAGCCGCAAATATATTACAGAATTTCTACTGGTAACTAAACGTGGATTCTGATATTCTAAAACGTGTGAGGTACCACAATAATGCCAGGATTTGAAAACTGTACCATTACGTATTTTAGCGATACCTTACGTTTCGGAAATAAACTTCCAAAACATGTAAGAGGAAGTCTCCAACAGGAATTTCTAACAGTGCATGCCGAATTAGTTTCCCGATTGTTAATGTAAATGGAGACCCAAAAAGTTGAATTGGAATTGTGAAAATACCTCGAAACCCCAAATTAACTTCCTACCATGAATATTAGCAGCAATGTACTTTATTCTGAATACCTGTCAAAGTTGGAAGTTTGAATTTCACAGTGTACGTTCGGATAAGAAGGGTCAAAGATATTTCATATTCTGTAGAGTAAAGATATTTACAGTAAAAAATAGACAAAATCATCATACTGTAGGTAATAATTTACAGAAGCTTATTTCAATTATCTAGAAAACTAGGAAAAAAATGTTAATAATTTTTGCTATTGTAACTTTTCATTTTTGCAAAATTTTAATACATTATGATTAAAGTTTGAAGCTAAATAAACACAAAGTGATCTTTTGTTTTTAATGTTTTGGACCTTCTTATTTAACAATAAAATTTTTCAACAGTGGATAAGAACTGTAGATAATACAAAATTTGCGAAAAATGTCATTATAAAAAGCAGCATCTTTGCAATAGTATCCTAGTTGTTTCGAGATAAAGGATAAATTTTTTTTGTTTATCATGATTTGTTAATTTTTAAACTCCAGTTTTCTTAAATAGTTACCTGAAGAAAATTATGAATTTTTAGTTATTAAAACGCCCGAAAATTTAAGTTGTGTTATGAAGTCACTGAAATAAAATATCATTTATAGGATTAAGGTATGTTGAAATTTACTGGCTGTCTAAAAAATGTAGATAAATTAATTTTTGTACAGTGTCTAATATCGATTTGAAACTAAATCAATCCTTAGACCATCAATACTTATAAATGTTAAATCATAATTTTTTTTCCTTATATAAAACGTCCACTTAAACTAAAATGAAATTGAGCCGAAAAATATTTTTTTAAATCAGAATTTACTTGATTCAAAATTTCTACTCAATGCTTGGTATTTTTATACAATGCGTGCCTTTTTTAAAAGACTGGAACCCTAATAATTATAGTTTTATAAATAGTTATATTAAAGGAAACAATCATTATTAATATTAATAATTTTTTGAACCTCGCCAGCTGCCTAGGGAAAAACATAAAAATATGTTTCATATATGAAATTACTCGTCATTGAAATCAAAATTGAGAACCACCTTTTTGTTAATTATTTCAGAATTTCCCCTATTTTGGGAAGGATAACCCCATCCCCCCTCTAAATACAAAATACAAAGTACCGCTAATTATAAAATCATTTTTCAGATCAACCCCTTATCAATCAAGAAAATACGTGATTCTGCTTTTGTGAGGCTCATTTCATATAAAGAATAAAATAAAAAAATGATTTTATAATAAGCGGTGTTTTCTATTCTTTAAAATTTTGGGCCTTTTCAATTCCTAACTATGGTTAATTTTTTTAAATTAAAAGAAGAAATGAAAAGCGATGCTTCTTTTGATTTTCAATGACGAGTAATTTGATACCTGTGACATATTTATATATTTTTTAGCAGGTTACTAGGGAGGTCCAACAAATAGGATAACTTTGGTGTCACTCTTAAAAAAGTAAATTAAAGAAAAAATTAAACTGTAAAAAAAAAAAATTCTGAGTTTTTAGTTTTTCCAACTTAGCTATAGTATGGACCAGATAGCTTGTTTATTCAGCTTTAGCTTTTTTTTTAAACCTCGGTACGATAATTTTAATTGAGATATCGAACTTTAAATAAAAAAGGACCCTTTTATCTTTGATCGACGATATCTCAGAAACTAATGGTCGTACATAAAATTGAATTTAATTTAAGAAAAAAAAATTTGAAAACTTTTTTTTCTCATACTACTTGTTAAAATGCAGTGGAAACTTACAGCTTAAAAATGCTTTTTTTAAGACCTTGATACGACCATTTTTTACTGAGATACAGCATTCTGAAAAAACACTAAAAATTCTGAAAATTTGTTGACCCTTTAATTTTTTCCATTAGTGTATGATTACACTGAAGAATACATTTTTAAAAAAAAGGAAAATCTGGTGTTATTTATTTAATTATATTTAAATTTTATAATAAAGCTTATATAGCTGTCACTAGTCAGAGATTAAAAACATGAATTGCTGAAAATAAAAAAATTGTGAAGTTGGGAATTTTTAAATAGGTTTGTCACAAAATTATTGGTATTTTCATCTTTACTTTGATTTTGACTTCACTGATATTTATATATATTAGCTTTTATGAAATAATGTCAACTTTTAGTTATAAAATTTTTCACTTTTAAGTTAAACTTATTTTTGCGCTTCTCTTCAGTAGTTTAAATGAAAATCTATTCATTATTTGTCAACATTCATTACATTATATTTTTAAACTGTCAATTTTTTCCTCTTTCCCAGACTCAGATAAATTTTTCTTTCTGAGTTTTAAAAATGTAGTCCTTAACTGATAAAAGTCTTATTAATTTTTTGACACTTCAAAATAACCATATAAATTGTTTTAAAATTGAAATTAGGAAAACCCTTTTTGACTGGAAGAATTTCTAATGACAGCGATCCTTATTTTGTTTTTTTACTCTGCGACATTAATCTTAAGTTTGATTAGTTTAAACTTCGAGACCTAGGTAAAAAATTTACATTTATTTATAAAATTATTTATTATGATTGTTCTTTTTATTATAACAAACAGTTAAAATATAATTATTTAGGTTAAAAATTTTTGAAATAGTACGCATTGTATCAAAATGTCAAAGATAAAAAAGGAGTTTTCAATAAAGGAAATTCTGAGTTAAAAAAAAAAATTTCGCTGAATTTTATTTTAATTTAAATGCTCTGTAAGACTTAAATTAAAATCTATGATTTAAGTGATACAGTGTTCTGAAAATGTCAATTATTAAACAATTCTCCTCCGTCAATAGAAATGTTTAATATTACGATGATCATACGATTATTTTAGAATACACAACTCTGAATGGATGTCATTCCCTATAAAATCGTTAAAATAATTTTTCAAAAAATTTAAGAATTTCTTGTAATTTATTCTGCGCAAAATGGTGCAATTGAGAATCGTAAATAATCATAGTTTATAAAGTTAATAACAATATATTAGTGAGTTCTTATCACCTAAATTGAAAAACTTACGAATATAATTCTTGAAACAAATTTCCGAATATCGAAGGAATTGCAATCAAATCACACAGTGTAGTGAAATCAAAAAAAGAGTTTCAAAATAACTTGTAGCTGGTCATTTTTAATAAATATTTTATCTTTTTAAAAGAAAAAATCGACATTAAATTTTGAAGAGATTTATGTGGCCTTATTTTTGAATTTTTTTTAATTAGACTTTTTTTGAATGATTTTCCAGTATGCACAGGGGCAGTTAAAAGCAAAAAAATAAATTCTGACATTGTTAAGTTAATTTATATAATCAAATTAATATAAATAATGATCTGCACTATGGATTCTTCATTTGCAAATTAAATTTTTGAATTAAAATTACCTGCTTTCATCTAAAAAATAAAATTTCTCGAATTATATCACCAGTGATGTATTACGATAAAAAATTATTGACCCATATTTTTTATTAATTTTATAAGCATATTATTCAAAAAAATGAACAGTGTGGACATTTAAAGGCAGAAAGTAATCGCTTTTCCCCTTAATTTTCCTAAAATAATGTCGCCTTTGATGTCTGATAGAAAATTTACATCCAAAATTTTCATTCCATTCATAAACAAATCATATAAACAAATGCCCACTTTGGAGATTTAAAAACAGAAAAAGTCGCTTTTTCTTTTGAATTTCCTAAAATTATGTGGTCAGTACAGTTTAGCAAATTGTATAAAAAATTACCAGTGTGGTATTTATTTCAATTGGTTTAGAAACAAATTATACAAAAAGTTTACAACTTGGGTTTTTAAGGGTAGAAAAAAATACTTTTTTCTCATAATTTTCCTCAAATGATGTCATCAATAATGTTTATTCGTTCTATTGAATTATTTTAAATTTTTTGTTTATTTTGTAAACAAATCGTTTCTTTAGAAATTGACAAATGATTATCATGATTATTTTTCCTATACAAAGTTCCATATTTGAACATTCCTAATAATACTACATTACAAAAAATTAAAGAAACAATAATTACCAAATAATTATATTATTGGCCACACACTTTAAGGCTGGTGGTGAATAAAATTATTGTTTTTGCATTTAAAGATCCACACTAGGTATTTGTTTATAAGATTTGTTTAAAAAATTATCCAAAAAAATTAGATGATAATTTTTTATAATTAAACCTCACTGGTTACATCAAATGAGAAAACATAATCGAAAAAACGATTTTTTCGACCTCTAAATGACCAAGTTATAAATTTTTTTATATAATTTGTTTATAAAATTGATAAAACGTTTCAAATGATAGTTTTTCATCATTAAACATTACTAGCAACATCATTTAGAAAAAATAAGAAAAAGTTGTTTTATTTCTGCCTTTAACTGACCGCACTGGCATTTGTTTACATAATTTTCTTATGAAATTAATCAAAAATATAGAATAGTAATGTCCTTTATTCAAACTTCACTGGCTACACAATATAAGGACATTTAAGAGAAAATGTGATATTTTTTGGCCTTTAAATGTCCACACTAGACGTTTGTATATATGATTTGTTTACACAATTTATTAAAATTTTGGATAATAATTTGCTATCAACAAAATCAATGTGTGTACACTGTGCATTTTTTGTACAATTTATTTAAAAAATTATTCCAAAAAAAAATGAATATTTTTTTATCATTGAACCTCACTGGCTACATCAAATGAGAAAACAAAATAGAAAAAATAATTTTTTTAACCTTTAAATGACCAAGTTAAAAATTTGTTTATATAATTTGTTTATAAAACTGATAAAACATATCAAATGATAATTTTTTATCATTAAACATCACTAGCGACATCACTTAAAAAAATGAAGAAAAAATCGTATTATTTCTGGCTTTAAATTCCCGCACTAGCATTTGTTTATATAATTTCTTTATGAGATCAATCAAAAATATCGGATGATAATTTCCCTTAATTAAACTTTATTAGCGACATACTTTAAAGAAATTTAAAAAAAAAGGCCAAATCTTTTGGCCTTTAAATATCCACAATGGACATTTGTATATATGATTTGTTTATAAAATTGATCAAACATATCAAATAATAATTCTCTATGATTAAATCTCACTAGCAGCATCATTAAGGAAAAATTAAGAAAAGGATGATTTATTTCTGCCTTTAATTGAGGGGCCGGATGCAATAAGGGGACACGCGCGGATTTCGCCGAATAAGTATTGTCCAGCGATCGATTTTTTGAAATGTCGCAAAATTTTTTATTTTGATGACTGGTACTTGTAGAGAATTTCATAGCGCATCTTTTTTATATTAAAAGTTAGTTTGTATGTTTTTTAG
>JAAAKG020180084.1:9309-24852 GCA_010014905.2 Druon quercuslanigerum
AACTTTCAAGGAAGGAGATGAATTTTTAACAAAATTGTTGTATTTTTTACTAAATAGTTAAATTTTCAGCCAAATGGGCAAAAAACAGATAAATTTTCAACGAAAGAATTAAATCTTTACGCAAACAGTTAAATTTGCAACCACATACTGGAATTTTCGATTTACGAAGATAAATTTTCAAGCAGATAAATGAAAACGGTTGAATTTTTAACCAAATAGTTCAATTTTTATCCAATTGGTCGAATTTTTAATTCTAAAAAGACAAATTTTCAATAAAGCAGTTGAATTTGTTTAACAAAAAGATGAATTTTTAACAAAATAGTTCAATTTTCAACAAAATAATTTAATATTTAAGAGAATAGTTAAATTTTTAACCACATACTTGAATTTTAGATCTAAAAACATGAATTTTCATTCAATTACTTGAAATTTCATGAAAAAGGGACAAATTTTCTAAAAAACACCTAAACTATCAAGCAAAAGGAACGAATTTTTAACAAAATAGTTCAAATTAAATCAAAAAATTAATTTTTTACCTAAAGAGATGAATTTCAAACGAAATAGTTGAAGTTGTAATCTAAGAAGACGAATTTTCAACAATTTTTATTCACATAATTAAATTTTTCACCTACGACGATGAATTTTTAACAAAATTGTTATATTTTTTACTAAATAGTTACATTTTTCAGCAAAATGGCCAAAAAACAGATAAATTTTCAACGAAAGAATTAAATCTTCAAGCAAACAGTTAAATTTGTACCCACATACTTGAATTTTCGATTTACGAAGATAAATTTTCAACCAGATAAATGAAAATGGTTGAATTTTTAACCAAATAGTTTAATTTTCAACAAAATAATTAAATATTTAAGAAAATAGTTAAATTTTAAACCACATACTTGAACTTTTGATCTAAAAACATGAATTTTCATCCAATTACTTGCATTTTTTAACAAAAGGGACCAATTTTCAACCAAATACTTGAACTTTAAAGAAAAAGGGACAAATTTTCTAACAAATACCTAAACTGCCAAGCAAAAGGAACGAATTTTCAAGGAAATAGTTACAATTAAATCAAAAAATTAATTTTTTACCAAAAGAGATGAATTTCCCACGAAATAGTTGAATTTTTAATCTAAAAACACGAATTTTCAACCAAATGGTGAAATTTTCAAACAAAAGATAATTTACTTTTAACACGAGCAGTTTCATTTATAACAAATAGCCGAATCTTCAAGTCCAAGCGACGAATTTTAAACAAAGCAGTTGAATTTCGGAACAAATACTGACTCTTTAATAAAAAAGTTGAATTTTTTAAGAAATAAGTAAATTTCCGAGCAAATCGTTCAATTTTTATCCACATTGTTAAATTTTCCACCTACGACGATAAATTTTTAACCAAATAGTTTAAATTTCAAGCTAGGAGATGAGTTTTTACCACAATTGTTGTATTTTTTACTAAATAGTTAAATTTTTAGCCAAATAGTCTAATTTCCATGCAATTGTTCGTATTTTTAAGAAAAATGGACAGAAAAAAACAGATAAATTTTCAACGAAAGAATTAAAATTTTAAGCAAATAGTTACATTTGTATCCACATACTTGAATTTTCGATTTACGAAGATACGTTTTCAACCAGATAATTGAAAATGGTTGAATTTTTAACCAAATAGTTCAATTTTTATCGAAATGGTCGAATTCTTAAGTCTAAAAAGACGAATTTTCAATAAAGCAGTTGAATTAGTTTAACAAAAAGATGAATTTTTAAGAAAATAGTTCAATTTTCAACAAAATAATTAAATATTTAAGCAAATAGTTAAAGTTTGAACCACATACTTGAATTTTTGATCACAAAACATGAATTTTCATCCAATTACTTGCATTTTTTAGCAAAAGGGACCAATTTTCAACAAAGCAGTTTAACTTTGGAACAAAAAATATCTCTTTTTAATAAAATAGTTGAATTTTTAATAAAGTGATTGAATTTAAAAAAAAATAGTTCAATTTTTACCCACCTAGTTGAATTTTTGACTTAAAAAGATGAATTTTCAGACAAATAGTAAAATTTTATACCAAATAATCAAATTTTTAACCAAATGGTCCAATTTTCTACCAAATAGTTGGATTTTCAATTCAGAAATTTGAATTTTTCATCAAAAAGAATTAATTTTCCATTTAAGAAAATGCTCAACCAAAAAGTTCAATTTTCCAAAAACTAGGTCGATTAGAAGTTTGAATTTCAACCAAAGGTTAAGTTTTTAAATAAAAAAGTTTATCTCTCCACGAAAAATAGAATAGTTATTTATATTTCAGCACAGAAAAGTTTTTTACATTGAAGAAAAAACAGTAGAATTTAACCAAAAAGTTAAAGTCTCAACCTAAAATTCAATAGTTGATATTTCGATCAAAAAAGATTTTTAATTTTAATCAAAATAAGTTGAAATCACTCAAAAAGTACGACTTTTCAATAAAGCAGTTGCCTCTTTAACTAAAATATATTAATTTTTAAGCAAACAGTTGCATTTTTAACCAAAAAATATAAAATTTCTATCAAAAGAGATGAATTTTCAAACAAAGAATACAAATTTTCCACACAAAAGTTAAATTTTCAAGCAAAAAGCTAATTTTCAGAAAAGAAAAGTTAGTTTTAACACAGAAGGTAATTTTAGACAAAATAGTTGAATTTCTACTAAAATAATAATTTTTTAAATTTAAACAGACGTGTTTTCAACAACGCTGAATTGCTAAGCCAAAAAGAAGAATTTTCTACAAAAGTTTATTTTTCTAACTCGAAAATATTATTTTTCAACAAAAAAGTTAATATTTAACGAAGCAGTTAATTTTCAACCAAATAGTTGAATTTTCTACAAAAATAATAAATTTTGCAGTTTAAAACGGCGTATTGTCAACCCAAAATGGAATAGTCAAATTTGCACTTGAAACAATTGATTTGCAAGTTTTTTTTAAACTGAAGTATTGAATTTTCAATTAAAAACAATCAACTTTCAACCAACAATGAATTAGCTTAGATTTAGTTAATAAAATTATTTTTCAACTAAAAAATTTCAATAAGATTTTTAAAAACAAATTATACTTAAAAGCGTTCAAAATTAAATAATTAAACATTGAAAACTTTCGAATTTGAACAATTTTAAATTCAAAGCGATTAAGATTTGACGATTTAAAATTGAAAAGTAAATAGAATTTTTCGAAGTAAAAACTAAATAGTAATTTAAAATGGGAACATTAAAAATAAAAAATATTTCTACTCCAGAAGCTTGGAACTTAAACGAATGCGAACTTTATTTAAAACTGACAAAGACCATACTCACAAACAATTGTGATATTAAAACTTTTTTATAATCAAACCCGTTCAAACTTTGATTATTCAACATAAATTTAAATAATTTAAAAACTAATAATTTTTAATTGCTAATTAAACTTTTCAAAAACCAACCAACTACATTTTAGTTGCAAAATCTTCCTTTGGAACTATTATTCTTTCTTGAAAATGTTCCAATAAAATATTTTTCAATTTCACATGATTTATTTGTTTAAATCTTCAACCAAAAATCGGAAAATTTAAAAATATTACATTGAAAATTAAATTGAATAATAAACAACAAGATTGCTGTAATATGATTCGATTTTTTGAAATTGTTTAATTTTAAGCTTTTCAATTCGAAATTGCTTTACATTTACATCTAAAATTATCAAATTCAAAACTGACTATCACGGCTTATAATATCAAATTTTGGAATATTTAATAGCTAAATAGTCTTGTTATTTTGAATAAGTATTTGAATTTTAAACTACAATATTGTAAAATTTTAAATTTTAAATTCAGTTTAAATTGTTTAAGAATTTTAGGAATTTTAAGAATTTTAATTATTCTAAACCCTTTGAAAATTATATGCTTTCTAATTGGGAACTTTCAAAAATCACAAAATGCACGAATTATGAAATACGGGAAATCTCCAGGTGTAATATTTTTCTCCTGGCTTTATTCCGCTTTTCTAATACTGGCGAATTTACGTCCAAAAAACCTGCCCCCCCCCCCTGGCGGTGTGACCTAGTTTTTGAACGTCCCCATACATAAAAATATATTTATTTTATTGAAAAAATGAGGATATAGAGTATTTAAAAGTAGAAATTCAAAACTTACTTTAATTTTCCGGGACCTTGTCCGTAGCCCTTACTTTCAAGCTTTCTGTAAAAAGTCCTCAATTTTGCTTCAAAGTCCCTTCGATAAGGAGCGGGTGCTCTTGCTGAAGCTCGAGCTAACCCAGGAGATGCATGTGGGCTGTTGAGTGGAGATCTTCCAACATTTCCAGGAATGTACGACATAATTTCTTGCTCAAACAAACTGAAAATTTAAAATCATCATCGCTTTACTAAACGTACATTTGCACCGGTTTGATCGATTAAACGTTTTTAAACAATTCCCATAATTTCTACATTTATTTGATTAGATATTTTTTTCATCTGTGAAAAAGTTAATTCACAGAGTTTAGGTTTTTAGGTTCAGATTAAAAACACGAGATAATTTGAAACCAACTAAAGCAGTGTCTAAAATATTTTAATACTTACAAGAACTTTTTTGTTGAAATCCCATATTTTTGAATTAAAAAATAAACTGTTCTGTAGAAAATTCTTCCTTTTGACTACTTTGTTGAAAAGTAACTGTTTCGTTGAAAATTAACTTTTTGGTTCAAAATTATTATTTTTGTGTAGAAAATTGAACTGTTTTCTAGAGAATTCGCCTTTTTGTTTTGAAAATTCAACGATTTGAATAAAAAAATGTTCTCTCGTGACTGAAAATTTTTTATTCGTCTCTTTGGTTTGGAAATTAATCTCTTTTGGTAGAAATTTGATCTTTTTGGGTTAGAAATTAGTAGGGTTTCAAAGAGCAATTCTGTTGATTTTTAAAAAAATTTACTTGAATCCTTCTAAATTCTCTCAATTCTATTTAAAGCAATGAATTTTTGTTTAATTTTTAAAAGTTTTTGTTTAATTGACCATAAATTCTGTTCACCTCAACTTTAATTGTTACACATTTTATTAAATTCTTTTGAATTACCTTTAATTTTTCTAAGCTTATTACATATTTACTGAATTCAATGAAGTTATTTATTTTTTTTAAATTATTTTCAATTCATTTGATTTTTTTAAAACTCACCTTGAATTTTTATGAATTTTATGGATATAATAATTTTCTAATTTTATGGATATGAATGGAATTTTTTCGATTTTTGACATTTTTTCCAATAATTTACATTCTTTCGAATTTAACTTTAATAGCTTTAGTCTAATAAGTAAAAAATTATAGTTTAAGGTTTAAAATTCAACTATGTGGTTAAAAAAGAACTTTTTTGTTTAAAACTCATATTTTCGGGTTAAAAATTAAACTATTATGTAGAAAATCCTACTTTTTGGCTTAAAAATTTAACAAACTATTTTAACAAAGTAGTTAAACTTTAAACCAAGTAGTTGAATATTCAATGAAAAATGATAAATTTTTAATCAAAAAAATTAATTTAAAAAAAAGAAAGAATTTTCAATTAAAGAGATCAACTTTGAACTAAAATGATGAATATTCAATTTAAAAAAATGGATTTTTGAACAAAGTATTTCAAATTTAAAACAAGTAGTTAAATTTTCTACCAAAATGAATAATTTTCAATCATAGAAAGAAAAAATATATAAGGTTAAAAGTATATAAGGTTAGTTAAATTTTCAACTAAAACGTCAATTTTCAACAAAAATAATTAATTTTTAACGAAGTAGTTAAACTTTAAGCCATGTAGTTCAATTTTTAACAAAAAAAGGAAGAATTGTTAACAAATGAGTTAAATTTTAAACTAAAGAGATAAATTTTAAACAAAAATGAAAAATGTTTAAAAATTTAATTAAACTTTAAACCAAATATTTAAATTTTCAAACAAAAAAGAAGGAATATTCAACAAAATAGTTAAATCTTTAACTAGCGATACATTTTCAACTAGAATGGTAAATATGCAAGTAAAAAATGAAGTCTTAATAAAGTATAGAGTTAAACTTTCAACCAAATACTTGAATTTTCAAATTAAAAAGGATAAATGTCAAACAAAAATTAAATTTTCGACCAGAAAAAACTCTAATTTTCAATCAAACCAGTTAAATTCAACCAAAAAAGATTAATTTTCTACAAAAATAGTTAAATCCTAAATTAAAAGACATTAATTTTCAAGCAAACAGACGTATTTTTAACCAAAAAAGATGACACTTCTACCAAAAGAGTTGAATATTTAAGCAAAAAAAATTGGTCAGTCAAGAAGGAAACAAAATTTCAACCAATTTAATTTTTAACACAATAATATGAATTTCCTACAACAAATAGTTGAATTATCAACCAAAAAAGACAAATTTTCAACAAAACAGTTAAACTTTCGATCAAAAAGTACATTTTAAAATAAATTTATTGAAATATTTCAATTTTTAACCAAAAAAAGGATGACTTTTTAACAAAATTGATGAGTTTTCACCAAAAGCTTAAGTTTACAACCAAGTAATAAAAAATTATAACCAAAAAAAGATGAGTTCTAAAAATTCAAGCCAATATTAAAAAAAACCTTTGTCCAACACCCACGTCGAAAATACCACTTTTTACAACTAAAAATAGTGGCGAAAACGATCGATTTCTCGATTGATGACGTGAGCGTTGAGAAAAGTAGGCAAAAACCCACTAGTGTGGAAAAGTGATGACGTGAGCGTTCCACTATTTTCAATTTGCAAAAATGTGCTAATTTTCCATGTGGTATTTGGACAAAATAGTATGTGCAACTCGTGGAGAATGTTCGATTGTGAACTTGCATTCTTACCGCGCTCGCTTCGCTCGCGCGTCAAACGCACACTCTTCCACAACCGACCATTTTCTCCACTCGTAGCACAATGTACTATTGGGTTACCCCTAGATATTATCATTTAGGACTTTAGTTTGACAGTAAAACTGAAAAAATAGTGGCAATAGTAAAATTTTTTTGAAAATAGAAGAAAAACACTGATATCGGTAAAAAAAAAGTCTAAATGAATGATATACCTTAAGAGGAGTGCTAACGGTACGTCATGCCCTAACCGTTGCAAAGCCGTACTTCCTTCTACCCTGATGGCATTAATTTTTTCTCTCAGTGCAACATTTTGACCCAAAGCCGAGTGTCGTTCTTTTAAAATATCCATTATGTTTGGTTGGCGTAAAAAGGCAACAACCTTGTCATTATAAGCTATTGGAATATCGGGTGCAGCTGCAGCTGCGGCTGCAGCAACTGCTGACTGTTGTGGTCTTGGTGGAGGAACTGGTGCTTCATCGAGCATTGTTCTTGGATATATTGCTTCTGTTGGTAGTCGCGGGTCAATAAAAGATGTTGTCTTTCTCGTATGGTTTATGAAAAATCTCTGCAAATACAAATGAAAAATTGAAACTCTAGTGAAAAGAAAGAAAAGAAAGAAAAGAATTAATCAGAAGATATAAATTATGGTGGCAATGCGGCGGAAGTTTTCTAATTCACGGTCATTTCCCGACTTTTTATCGGTCAAGTTTTTCAATTTTCCACTAAAAAATATAAATTTCCAACAAAAAATGGAACAGTTCAATTTTTAGTTGAAAACAATAATGATGAACACTAAGGAAGAGAAGTTCTTAACCAAATAGTTGAATTTTAGATCAAACATAACGATTTTCAACAAAAACAATGAATAGTTGAATTTTCAAACAAAGAAATTAATATTTACTAAAAAATATCAATGATCAACCAAAACATAAATAATTAAATTATAAGTTGAAAAAATTAATATTGAATTTAAAGGATGCATTTTTAAATACAACTATGGAATATTCAATTGGAAAAGTTAAACTTTCAGTTACAACACGACTAATTTTCAACCAAGAAGATTAATTTTGACCGAAAAATACGAATTTTCAATTTCAACAAATAAATTCATTTCCAATCTAAAAGATGAATTTTCAACTAAAATGATAAATGATTAACTTTCAAAGAACAAGATTATTATCTAGAAAAAAATTTGTTTTAAACAAAATCTTCAACCCAAAAAATTAATTTTTAGCAGAGGAGTTGATGATTTAACCAAATAGTAAAATTTTCAAACTAAAAAGGCGAATTTTTTCAAAGACAGTTGAATTTAAAACAAAAAAGTTACTTTCAAGCAAGATAAATAAATTTTCAACTAATCAGGATGACTTTTCTACCATAAAAGTTAAATTTTTAATCTAAAATGGTGAAATTTTAACAACATAGTTGAAACTTTGACTAAAATTAATGACTTTAACAAAATAGTTAAATTTTTCAGAAATAATTTGATTTTTAACAGAATAGTTGAATTTCTAACCAAATACTTGAATTTTCAGCATACACTGATGCATTTTCCATCAAATGGTCATATTTTCAGACAAAAAAGACAGAAATTCAATCAAATATTTGAAGCTTTAAGAAAAAAAGACATCTTTTTTAGAAGACAGATGAATTTTCATCAAAAAGTGCATTTTCAACCAAGAAAGATGACTTCTCTACCATGAACGGTGAATTTTTAACAAAAAATATAATTTTCAATCCAGAAAGATGAACCTTCTACCAAATAGTTGAATTTCCAACAAGCAAGTTTAATTTCCTACCCAAAAAGACGACTTTTGAACAAAATAAAAGAATTTTCTACCAAATTTTTGCATTTTTATCTTATGCAATATACAGAATAAAGTTTTAACTAAAAACGAAATTCTGATAAAACCAAATAGTTGAATTTTAGATCAAACATAACAATTTTCAACAAAAACAATGGATAACTGAATTTTCAAACAAAGAAATTAATTTTTACTAAAAAATATAAATTATCAACCAACACATAAATAATTAAATTATAAGTTGAAAAAATTATTATTGAAATAAAGGGATGCATTTTTAAATACAACTATGGAATTTTCAATTGGAATAAAATAAACTTTCAGTTACAAAAATTACTTTCAACGACAAAAAACTCACTTAAAAAAATAGTTATATTCTCAAAAAAAGTGATGAATTTTCAAATAAAATTGTAAATATTTAACTGGAATAGTTGAATTTTAAAATCAAAAAGATGACTCAACTATAATAATTGAATTTTTTGCCAAAACGACCTATTTTTTAACCAAGAAGATTAATTTCTAGCAATAGTAAATTTTTCAAAATAAAAAGGGGAATTTTTTCAAAGACAGTTGAATTTAAAACAAAAAAGTTACTTTCAAGCAAGATAAATAAATTTTCAACTAATCAGGATGACTTTTCTACCATAAAAGTTAAATTTTTAATCTAAAATGGTGAAATTTTAACAACATAGTTGAAACTTTGACTAAAATTAATGACTTTAACAAAATAGTTAAATTTTTCAGAAATAATTTGATTTTTAACAGAATAGTTGAATTTCTAACCAAATACTTGAATTTTCAGCATACACTGATGCATTTTCCATCAAATGGTCATATTTTCAGACAAAAAAGACAGAAATTCAATCAAATATTTGAAGCTTTAAGAAAAAAAGACATCTTTTTTAGAAGACAGATGAATTTTCATCAAAAAGTGCATTTTCAACCCAGAAAGATGAACTTTCTACCAAATAGTTGAATTTCCAACAAGAAAATTTAATTTCCTACCGAAAAAGACGACTCTTGAACGAAAGAAAAGAATTTTCTACCCAATTGTTCCATTTTTATCTTATGCAATATATAGAATAAAGTTTTAACTAAAAATGAAATTCTGATAAAACTAAAAAGTTTAATTTTCTACCAATTTTTGAATTTACAACCCAAAAAGATGAATTTTCTACAAAGCAGTAGAATTTTTAACATTAAAGTTTATTAACAAGTAAATAGTTGATCTTAAACTATAATTATGAATCCTTAACAAAAAAATTAAGTTTTCTACAAAGTCGTTCAGCTTTAAGTCATAAAACCGACTTTTCAAGCAAAAATAAAAGTTCATTTAAAAGCAAATAGTTCAACGATATTGCAAACTAAAGGTTGTATTTTTCACCAAAAAGGATACATTTTTAACACAGAAGATTAAATTTTTATCGAGAAAGACGAATTTTAAACAAAATTTATGAACTTTCAACAAAAAAGTTAAATTTTCAATTAAAAAACTAAAATTTTAACCGAATAGTTAAATCTTTAACTGAAAAAGATGCATTTGTACGAAAATTGGAATAGTATATTATCAATTTAAAATACTTCTTTTCAACCTAACATGAAACGACTTTTCATAAAAATAGTTAAATTTTCAACCAAAGAGATGAACTTTCAACTAAAAAATGAATTTTTAACAAAGTAGTTCAATTTTTGATAAATAAGAAGAATTTTTAACAATAAAGTTGAATTTTCAACCTAAAATATAGTTGAACTTTATTATTTGCATTAAATTCTAAACTGCTACCAAGCTTAGTCCCCCCCCCCCTCCCATCCCCAAAATGTAACGTAGTTAATGAAAAATACCGCCAGGCCACTTTTTCTTTTAGAACTACACAAATGGATAGAATGAAAACAAGAAGATATTATTTCGATTTCGAAATTCGCACACTATGAAGAAGTTCTTCACACACGTTTCCAGCGTGCGCGAAGTAACTCGGCCGGTTCTTCACACACGCTTCAAGCGTGCGCAAAGACACATTATAAATAAAGAAGTGACAAGAACAGAAAGAAGATCCAATAAAGAAAAAAATGCAACTTACTTTGCCATTTCGATCGAGCTTGGACTCATAACCCACTGGCAATTCTTTATTTGGTTCAGCGAACAAGTTGATTAAAGCTACCAAATCCCGATTATGCTCGTACCTTGGAAATACCGCAGAATCTCGTCTGATTCTACTAATCATATGCTTTAAACTTGAATTTCGATTATACAGTTCCATAGCATCCACATTGGTGTGGAGTATAGTGAAAAAGTCCGGTCTCGTCAAAAGTGAGACGGCAGGTGTCTTGGTAATGTCAAAAGACTCGGATTCACTTCTTTCTGTGTGTCTTTCACTTCTCTCGGCATTTCTGTCACTTCTATCCACATTTCTTTCACTTCTATCCGCATTTCTTTCAAGTCTATCCGCATTTCTTTCACTTCTATCCGCATTTCTTTCACTTCTATCCGCATTTCTTTCACTTCTATCCGCATTTCTTTCAATTCTATCGCCGTTTCTTTCAATTCTATCGGCGGTTCTTTCACTTGATCTCTCACTGCTGTTCTCGGCCAGACTAGGATTAATATTCCAAGATACAGGTTCCCGATCTATACTATCTGGGCGCGAAATAGTTCGACGGACACTTTGATATCGTCGATCAAGTTGTTGTCGGCGAAAATCGCAGCCTGTGTTTCGACTAGTTAATCCTGGTCGTTGCCAGGTTGTTGTACGATTAATATGGTCTATGTAAAATACCCGACCGTGACTATCGATGCGGGCTTCCCAAGCTGTAGGTACAAAAATCTCCACATTAGCCATTAACCACTGCTTCATTCAAATACGAGGAAGAAACAACGTCTGAAAATTCGCCCCAATGGAGATGGATTACTTCGAATTATATATTATTATCGGTTCACCCTGAATTATCTCTATCTAGAGAATTACTCTCGATTACCTGAGTTTATTCCGGATAGCATACGATTACTCTCGATTAAATTTACATAAAATTAAGTGAATAACTCCGCGCAAACAAATAAAGAAAGAAAATTAACTCACGCGAATTTTCAATCAAAGAGGATGAATTTTTTCATGAATTGATCAAGTTTTCAACAAAATATATCAGGGTGGCGATTTGGCGGACGATTCTAAATTCCCGGTTTTTACCGATCAAGTTTTTTCATTTTTCCGGTCAATCAAAAGTGAAGTATTGATATTTATCAAAAAACTGAAACATTTATTTTTAATATATCCATTTTCAACAAAAATGTAAAAGTCAAACTTTCAGTTATAAAAATTAGAATAGTTGAATTTTTAGCCACAAAGATAGATTTTCAACTAAAATAATTAATTTTCAAAGAACAAGATTAATTTTCTACCAAAGAATACAATTTTTCAACAAAAAACCACGCATTTTTTAATGAAATAGTTACAGTTTCATTGAATTATATTTTTACTAAATAAAATAAATTTCTAACCTAACTCATAATTTTTAATCAAAATTATGAATGTTCAACTGAAGTAGTTGAATTTTCAAACTAACAAAAATGAATTTTTACTTTAAAAAAAGATAAATTGATAACCAAAAACTTAAATAATTTAATTTTTAGTTACAAAAAATTAATTTTCAACCAAACAGATGAATTTTTAACTAATACTATTAAATATTGAACTAAGATGATGAACACTTAAATGAAATAATTGAACTTTAGACTAAAAAGAGTTTTTAATAAATATTTTTATATATTATATTAATATAAAATTAATTTTCAACCAAAAAAGAAACAAATTTTCAACAAAATAGTTACATTTTCGCAAACAAATCCTTTTAACCCAACGAAAAAAATGTTCAATCAAAAAGCTCATTTTTTTAACCCAAGAGATGAATTTTTAATTAAAATTATGAATCTTCAAAAAAAAATGTAACAAAAGAGTTAAACTTTTGACCAACTGATTTTATTTCCAATCTAAAAGATAATAAATTTTTGACTAACATGATAAACATTTGAACAAAAAAGGATACATTTCAACCAAATTGTTTAACTTTCGACAAATTTTTACTAAGTTTCAACTAAATAGTTAAATTTTTATCTAAAAAATATACATTAACAGCAAAAAATGGAATATTTACAGTTTTAATTTAAGAAACTAATTCTCAGCAAAAAAAATCATCGAATTTTTAACAAAATTAATAGATTTTCTAATAAGGAAATGAATTTTCAATTAAAATGAAGCATCTTCAACCAAAAAATAAATTTTTAACAAACTATATCGACTTTCAATCTAGTAGTTGAATTTTTCCAAAAAAATTAATTTTCTATCAATAAGATTAATTTTCTGCTAAGAAAAATAACTAATTAAATTTTAATATAAAAAGACCATTTTTAAACTTAAAAGTGAAGTTAAATTTAACTAAAAAAAATTCATTTCTAACCACAAACAAAAGAAATTTTTAAGAATAAAGTTAAATTTTCTACAAAGTAGATAAACTTTTAACCAAATAGAGTTTTCAACAACAAAATTATATTTCAACCACGAATATTTATTTTCTAAAAAAAAGACAAATTTTCAACAACAAAAAATTAATTTTCAACAACAAAAAGTTAATTTTCAATAAAATATTTGAATTTTGTACCCAAATAGTTGAATTTTCAACCAAACAAGATTCAAAAGAGAAGATTAATTTTTTACGAAGAAAGACGAATTTTCAAAGTCTTTCGAAAAAGAAAAAGATTTTTTAAGAAAATAATTACACTTCTCACCAAAATAGTTCAACTTTTAAGCAGAAATATAAATTATCAAGAAAAGAGATTAATTTTCAACAAAAAAAAAAATAGTTTTTAACTAAATATATGAATTTAAAACCAAACAGTTGAATTTTCAACTAAAAAAGATAAATTTACGATAAAAAATGTAATAATTAAATTTTCAGTTAAAATACAAAATAATTAAACTCTGTACCAACGTAGTTCAATTTTTAACCAGAAATATAAATTTAAAAAAAAAAAGATTAGTTTTCTGCAAAAAATGAAACGAATTTTTAAGAAACTAATTACATTTTTCACCAAAGTAGTTCCATTTTTAAGCGGAAATATAAATGTCTAAAACGAGAGATTAATTTTCAAACAAAAAAACTAGTTTTTAACTAAATATATGAATTTTCAACCAAATAGTTGAATTTCCAATAAAAAAAGATAAATTTACAATCCAAAATGGAATAATTATATTTGCAGATACAAAATTATTATTCATTTAAAAAAGTAAATTTTCAATAAAACGATTAAATTTGTCACCAAAATAATTTAATTTTTACCCAGAAATATAAATTTTTTAAGCAAAGAGATTCATTTTCATCGAAAAAACGGCTTTTAAAACAATATATGATTTTTCAACCAAATACTTGAATTTTAAATTAAATGAACAGAGACATATTGCCAAATATTAAATACCTATTCTTTTTCTGAAATAACAAATTTCAAATTAATTAATTAATTAAAAATATTTTATTGAAATATCATGAAAATTTTTATTTAAAAATAAAATTATTGGAATAAGTGATACATTTTTTTCAATTCTTATTAAGACTTTCGAATTGAAACAGTTACAATCTGGAAATTCACAAATTTTGAACGCATCTAGAATCGTTTTGTCAAATCAATTATTGTTATACCTAACGTACAGATCCATTTTAAAAGTAATTTATTTATATTTACAAATGATACAATAAAAACTGCTTTTTATCAAAAATTTTCAATCCTAAATGCTTTTAATTCTTAATTTTTTAAATCTTCAAGAGATGAATTTTTAATTAAAATTATGAATCTTCGAAAAAAAAATTTTTTTCACAGAAGAATTCAACTTTTAAAGAACTGATTTTATTCCCAACCAAAACGAGAAATTTTTAACTAACATGATAAATATTTAGGCAAAAAAGAAAACATTATCAACCAAAAATAGAATATTTACATTTTTAATTTAAGAAATTAATTCTCAACCAAAAAAAATTAATTTTTATATAAACGATAAATAAATTTTTAACAAACTATATCGACTTTTAATCCAGTAGTTAAATGCATTTTCGAGCAATAAGATTTATTTTCTGCTAACAAATATTTAGTTGATTTTCAAATAAAAAAGAAAATCTTTAACTGAAAAGTGAACAGTTAAGTTTTAAATTAAAAAAATTAATTTCTAACCACCAAAAAAACAAATTTTCAACAATAAAATTAAATTTTCTAAAAAGTAAAGTAATGTTTAACCAGATAGAATTTTCGACAACAAAATTAATTTTCAACCAAGAAGATTCATTTCATACAAAAGAAAGACAAATTTTCTACAAAATATATTAATTTTCAACAATAAAACATTAATTGTTAATCAAATATTTGAATATTTTACCAAAGTAGCTGAATTTTCAACCAAACAAGATTCAACCGAGAAGATTAATTTTTTACCAAAAAAGACGAATTTTCAAATTCGTTCGACCTTCAACAAAGTAGTTGAATTAAAAATATATGAATAAAAAAAAGAATTGTTAAGAAAATGATTACATTTTTCACAAATTATTTCAATTTTTAAGCAGAAATATAAATTTTCAAAAAAAGAGATTAATTTTTAACAACAAAAATTTAACAAAATAATTACATTTTTCACCAAAGTAGTTCAATTTTTAAGCGGAAATATAAATTTCAAATAAAAAAGAAAATCTTTAACTGAAAAGTGAACAGTTAAGTTTTAAATAAATAAAAATTAATTTCTAACCACAAAAAAAAACAAATTTACAACAATAAAATTAAATTTTCTAAAAAGTAAAGTAATGTTTAACCAGATAGAATTTTCGACAACAAAATTAATTTTC
>JAAAKG020180095.1:0-52250 GCA_010014905.2 Druon quercuslanigerum
AAATAATGAAATTCCCAAAAGTATATCTTATATGGTACAGAATTTAAAAATTCCCGATTAATAAAATTGCTGACACAAAACTGGCTAATAATGAAATATACGAACAAAAATATTCTTGAATCATAAAATTCCTGAATTTAAACAAATAAAATTTGTCTATTCATACAATTAAATTAATTATTACAATTATAACATTTTTATTAGTAAAAAATTTGGATTGTTTATATTAGAGAATTTTGTAGTTTGGATATTTTATATTTCGGCAATTTTCAAATTTGGCAATATAAACATAAACTGTCGAGTATTTTATTATTCAGGAATTTCCTATTTGGGGAATTTTAAAGTGTCGGCATTTTTATTTTTCAGAATTTTATAAATAAAAAATCATTTATTAATGACTCCCATTTTATAAATAAAAATTTGTGATGGTTTAAATTTAGGATAAACTGTTTGGGAATTTATTATTCGAAAACTTTCCGGAATATCAGTGTCGACAATTTTATTTTTCAGTCACCACGTTTCGTGATAGCGTGATTAAGAGTCTAAAATAATTTCTTATTTTATTATATTGACAAAAAATTGATTTAATTAATTTAAAACGAAAAAATGCTTTTGTCGTTATTAATGGCTTTTCATAATTATCTACGAAGATTTTTAAAATTTAAGCACAGGTGATAAAAAATATCCATCATTTCGAAAATCATTTCTAATTTTGGAAATCACTACAATTTTAAGAATATCTGACAATATCTTTTTACCAATTCCAATAAGGTGATTTAACAATAATTGAAATTATTATTTAAACATTTAAAATTTATCTATAAATTCATTTCCGGTCAAAGATACAAAAAGGGATAAATTTAAGAAAAGTCTAATGAAAAATTCAAAATAATCAGTAAAAACAGACAAATAAAAAGTCAAAATAGGGGACAATTCTGTAAGTTTTTCACATTCACTTCTACTTTTCCAAAATACAAGTCGGTTATTTTTATATTTTATAATTGTCACAAAATTAAAAAGAAAAAAAAACTGGAACGTGAATTTTGAAATAGTAGAATTAGAAATAAAAGTGAAGAAAAAAATATATAATCGCCTCACTGACTTAAATTTATAAATATAATTAATTAATTATTCAAATTTACCTCAGAATATCAACTCTTGTAGATGTGGATGTTCATCAGGAGCAAAGAATTTCTTGTCTTCTTCTGACCGTGCCTATTTAGGTATTGTTAAAGACTTTAGAAAAGAAAAGCGAGGTACTTTAGTGTGAAAAGATTCAAGTGGTGGGAGACTGAGGAAGGTAGATAGGGGCGCATTTTCACGGGAAATCTTCCTTGACCCATGGGGTCCACAAGCCATATAAGGTCCCATTTACTAGGAATTAAGAATTTTGAAGGAGAGAAATATCAGCTGACTCAGAACTTTGGCCTGCCCATACTCCCTCCATATGACAAGAAAATTTTCCCTGGCCGTATGGGGTACATTTCCGCCTCCAAACAAAATAAATGCAAAGAAAAAAATTAAAAACCAGTATCTTGACGCATTTTTGCTTTGGCACACTCGATTATGCAAATATATTTATTTTTTAAATATTTTTTTACAATATTTTCTTAAAAGAATTCTAAGCAAAATAATAAGAAAAATTCACACTATCCAGTATGTACTTCTATAATCTACTATGACAATATGATTTATTTTTCAAACTGTTGAATTTTCAATCCAAAAGATTAATTTTCTACCAAACAAGACAAATCGGCAACAAAATTCATGAATTTTGAATTCAAAATGATACATTTTCAACCAAAAAGTCTATTTATATTGCATATGAAAAATATATAATTTTGAACCAAAATGAGTCATTTTATACCAAAAGTGATAAATTTTCAACAAAAGAGTCGAGTTTTCAAGCTAAAAAGTCGAAAGCTTCAGAAAACACAAAAAGATATAAAAATGATTCAACTTTAACCGAAAACAGTTGCATTTTTAATCGGGTGAATAAATTTTCAATAAAAAATCAAATTTCTGAACACATGAATTTTCAAATGTTTGTTAACAAAACAATCGAATTTTCAACCAAATAATTTATTTTTTTTTATATAGTTGGATTTTTCACCTATAAGGATGAATTTTAAAACAAATATTTGAAATTTCAACTAAACATATTTTTTGAACCAAACAGTTGAATTTACAATCAGATAATTAATGTTTCTAGAAAAAAAATGTTTTTTAACAAAACAGATGAGTTTTTAACCAAATACTAGAATTACAACCTAAGGGGTCGAATGTTGTAAGAAAAAACATTAAACTTCAACAAAAAACCAAAGTGTTGAATCTTGAAGCTACAAATATATTTTTCAACTAAACAGTCGAAATTTGGAATACTTGATAATTAAAAAGAAATATAACTTTAAATAAAACAGTTAAATTTATCAAAAAAAAAAGAATTTTTGACAAATACTTGAATCCTCAACGAAAACAGATTCTTTTTTAGCTAAGAAACCAAAAAAAAAAAATATTTTCTACTCAAAAGGTCGAATTTACAGAAAAACAGTTGACTTTTGAAGCCAAAAAGATGATTTCTCTACAAAGAAGAACTGAAATGATAAATATAAAGCAACACAATTTATAAAATAGACTTTAATTATAAATAAAAAACAGTTGAATTCAATAAAGCATTAAAATTTTCAACACAAAAGTATGAATTTTTAATAAAATTCAACTAAAAATGATTAATTTTCACCCGAAATGGGAATATTTAAAATGTAAGTAATTAAAATGATTTTTTAACAAAACAAAAAAAAGGAAGTATTTTCAGCAAAATAGTTTTTCAAACAAGACAGATGAATTTTTAAAAAAGCAATTGAACTACCTACAATGAAATTAAATTTTCAACCAAAAAATATCAATTTAATTTTAATTACCTTCTATTCATTCAGTTCGCATTTACAATAAAAAAATAATAAAAAGGGGGTAAAGGGAAAAAAGGGGAAGCTTCTTGAAAAGAGAGGGAAATACGTGAGCCGTTGTGGGACAACCGGCGGAAGTAATAACTTAATATTATGATGTAAAGTAAATTGAAGCGGTTTTTCTTTGAGCTCTTCCAACATAAAATATTTCCAATGGGAAAACGGGGAAAAGGTGAAAATTGTAAAGGGAAAAGGGTGAAAAGTGTAAAAAGAAAGGGGAAAAAAATTTAAAATGGTGAAAGTTTGAAAGAGAAAAAGGGAAAATGTAGAAGGGAACGGGGGAAGGAAGAAAGGGAAACTGGAAAGGGTGAAAAGGGGAATTTGAAAAGCGTGAAAAGGGGAAATTGGAATTTGCAAAGATGAAAAGGGGAAATATAAACGGCAACATGAAAGGGGAAAAAGATGCGGAAAGGGGAAAATAAGAAATGGGGAAGGGGAAAAGATTAAACGTAAAATGGTGGAATATTGAAAAGTAAAAGTGAGAGAGAGTTGGAGAAGAGGAAGCGTTACCCTGGAAGGGTGACTGTTACCCTATTTTGCGAGTTCGCACCGTGCCATAAGAAGTTAACACTTTAAAAAAATAAATCTTTAAAAAGGGGGAAAAGAGGGGAATAATCTGCAATAATGTCTCTTCTATGGTCTATACAATAATTATTTTATATTTGTACAAGAAAAAAAATCTTGACTGAATCATCAGGAAAATGTGAAATGAAAAAAACTATGGAATAAATAGATTTTCAATGGTTTATTTCTAGGCTCTCAATTTTGGCCAGACTGAGGCCGACAAACACTTGACGATCTCCGCTTCTTAAACGGTACATAAAAATAATGATATTTACAAATGTAGGACACTGTTAGGCACTCAATAAACAAAACATTAAAATATAGACGGTCAGTTCTTCGCAGAGGTTGAAAAAATGCATTGAGAAGAGCCACTCTCAGAAATAAAAGAAAAATCTCTCGAAATGGTACTTCCCAAACATTTTTTCTACAATCGAACAAACTCAGAGAGCAAACTAACGTAACATTTTTTTATTAGTAATGATCGATATGACAATTACACGATCTTCAAGGATGCTAGTAGATAGGCAGCAGGATTTCTATATGCAAATTACTACCTTACCGACTTCGGGACCGTTATTCAGCCGTAGTGGTTCGTGTCCGTGCTAAGTTTCTAGAATGTTCTGGATACTGCACAATTGTAAGAGAGAAATTTGCGTAAACAGCCTCAAAGTTATATATTATCTCAATTAAACATTGCTTCGTTATTTATAATGCAATTATTTTATTTATTTATTTATTTATCTCTAAATGATAACTTTACGATAAAGTTAATTAGAAAAAAATTCAATGCGCAAATAATTTATGAAATACATTCTAGAACATAAAAAACTTCTAGAACTTTAACACAAAGAGATTACGAAACCCACATTACCGGTTTCCGAACATTCAACAGCTTAAGTGGTTCGTGTCCATCCTAAACTTCCAGAATAATATAGATGAGGCCATCAAATTATCATCTATAAGGAAGTAATAAATCCTTGTTTTTTTCATAACTATAGTAATTGAGACAAAAAATAATTTAGGAGTTGTTTGCGCTTTCGTTTATCACAATTGCGCTATATAATTTTGATGACGGCAGACAAAAAATTCTAAAAACTAAGCACGGACACGAAATTCAACAGCTTTAGAATGTTCTCGATGCCGGTAAAGTAGGAATCTTGATATAGAATGCTCCCTGCCTATCTACTGTTGCCCTAGTCTGTAAATTTCAATCCTTCTTCAACATCGTTACAATCCAATTATTTTGGACCTGGAATGTTGGAGACTGCGTAACGACCATTTAAGCGTGGAATGTACTCCTTTGGAGTCTCAATAATTATTAAGTCACATTACCTATAGTAAGTACCTCTTTATAATGTATCTTATGCGATCACTGGCCTTTTTGTTTTCCATTGAAAACAAGGGTAACAAAATTAATCGTCGCTATTTGATAAGGGAACGTCCATTAATTAGGGTTGGTTTTATTAATTAATACCCCCCCCCCCCCTTCCTACGTAAGATTATATATTTTTGACCTAATAGATCAAGAGTTACCATTTATTTTTACTGGAAACAAGATTTCAAAAGCATTGAATTATTAATAATAAATTAAATAATGGATTAAGAGAATTTAAAATATTACTAGAGAAATCACGGAATTTCAGGGGATTATAATGAGATTTTGAATATTTAAAGGGATTTGAAGACATTTTATAGGATTTAAAAGATTTGGATATATTTTAAGGCATTTCAAGAGATTCGAAAAGATTCCAAAGGATCTTAAAGATTTAAATTAGATTTTAAGGGATTTAAAAAATGTCAAAGGATTTCGTTATACTTCAAAATGTGTCCCGCATTTTCGAGAATTTTTATCAATTTTTAGAGATTTCAAGGACTTTTTATGAGATTTTGAAGATTTAACGTCATTTTTTAAGATTTTAGGCATTGAAAAAAATTCTAAGGAATTATAACGCATTTTTAAAATTTTAAAAGGATTTCAGTGATTTCACTGGATTTTAAAAAATTTCAAGAGATACCGAAGTATTTAAACGAATTTTGAAGAATTTCAGGGGATTTTAAAGATTTAAAGGAATTTGAGAATTAAAAATTACAGCATTGAAAATATATATTAAAGAGGATTTCGAGGAATTTTAACGACTTTCAAACAATTTTAATATTTTTTAAAGATATTTCACGAGACAAGGAAAGATTCCCATGGATTTTAAAGATTTCAATTATTTTTAAAGGGATATACAATTTTCAGAAATTTTAACGGATTTTAAAGAATTAATTTGTGTAAATCCCTTAAAATCATTAAAATCCTTAGAAAATCATTGAGATTTGTTTAATCTTTTGAATATTCCTTGGAATCTTTTAAAATACGCTAAAATATTTCAAATCCTTTTTAATACTTCGAAATACTTAAACAAATTTCCAAAGCTACTGAATATTCCTAACATTTTTAAAAATACTCTGAAGTATTTCAAGTACATCGAAATCTTTTAAAATGAAAATGGTTTAAAGCTCTGAAAATCCCTTGGATTTTTTCGAAGCTCTCCAAAATGCCTTTAAAACTTAAAAAAATACCCTAAAATCTTTAAAATGTCTGGATAAAATTGTTTGGATTCACCTCAAATTATTGAAATCTATTTTGTTTAAATGATAAGAAATTTAAAATACTTTAAAATATTTGAAAATCCCTTGAAATTTTTTAAGGCTTTCAAAATTATTTAAATTAAACTTACATTGAAATAAAATTTAAATTATTTAAATCAATTGAAAATTCGGTTGAAAACTTAAAAATATGCAAACAATCTAAGTCTTTAAAATATTTGGTAATATTTTCAAATATTTGAAATCCTACGAAATCCTTCAATTTTGTGAAATTATATAAATTATTATGCTTCCTGAAATTCAGGAAAATTGATTAAATTTCCTTGAGAGCTCTTAAAAGCTCTTAAAATCATTAAAATGCTATAAAATTGTTCTAAATTTTCCAAAATTATAGAAAACTTTTTAAACCTCCTGAGAATGTTTTTAAATACCTTAAAATGATTCAAATCTTTTATAATACCCTGAAAAAATTTTAATGCTTTCAAATCCTTTCTAATTATTCAAATCAATGACAAAATCCTTGCAGTCTTTAAAACTATCCTTAAAGGGATTTCGAAAGATTGTAATGAAAGATTTTGAAACGTTTTAATATATTGCAAGGGATTGGGAGATTTTTTGACAGATTCTCACGGATTTTTAAGATTTCAATAAATTTTAAAAGGGTTTCAAAAAATGTCAAGAGATCTCGTGATATTTTGAAAACCGATTTTCAGAGAGTTTACGAAATTTCCAATATTTTAAAGGTATTTACACAGTTCAATAAAAATAATTTTACAGTTTAATAAATAATAATTACACAATTTGTACAATATTATAAAACATAATTTCAACAGCAAAAATGGGTTTAAATAAAATATTTTAAACAAAAAAAGTAGAAAGAGGAAATTTACGTAAGAAATTCTTTGGACCCCCTCTCAAAAAAAGGGTTCATAACATCGCCCCCCCCCCCTCATCCCTGCCAAAACAAAAAATACTGAAGTAATTAATGGACGCACCCTAATAAATTGCTAAAAAAGCAACTCCTCCCTACTAAAATTAATATTTTTCTTCACCAAAGAGTTCACAAAAAACAAACGTAGCCAAAAAAAACTCACTTCGTGAATCCTCCGCAATAGTACGCTTTCGAAATAAGAAAATAATTTATCCCGAGATTTCGACTCTTTGAGAGCGAAATATTTTCCTGCATGATATTATTTATTTTTTTAGTTTTAGGTGCTACGTACCGAACCCTAGGTAAAATTGCAAAAGTACCGACGTCCCTTTTCGATATCGAGGCCCACAAGGCGAACAAAATAAGTTAGGTGCTTCGTTTCTACTTCTCGATAAAATATTATGATACAAATTACAATTATTTATACACGTGGCTTAAGGGCCTTTGGCAGAAACTAGAAAATACTAAAACCTTACCATTTATCCAAGGTTTAAATTTACAACTTTGTGATTGTTGCACTTGACAGTAGAGGCAATACTCGCGTTACTGATATGGTTCCTCAGTAGAATTAATACTAATACTTTCCTTTCAGGAGATATTCATAGCAACGAAGACATATCGAAGAATCCGCTTTAAAAATAAAACACCTACTCTTCGGCACATATAAAATCTAAAATCCAAGATTTCCTCGGCAAAAAGGATTTATAAAAAGGATAACTGTTTTAAAAACATCCCGAGCTCACAAGCAAGGTGTCTAGCGTTTCTTTTTGAAAATATATAGGACTGTCCCAGGTTTTCTAGCAAAAAAAAGGAATTTTTCCAGGTTATTATGGTCAAAAACCCGTTTATCGGTGATTTTATCACGCTGAAAAATTCAACTTTAAGAATAATTTAATGATATTTTTTTAATATAGTCATTTTTTCTGTTAGTATAATCTAAGGGAGTTTTATTCCATGTGTTATGAGCTTTTCTGATTACAATTAATTGAAATTTGAATGATTTATCGAATTTTAAGCTACTTTAAATTTTATTTTTTATAAAATAATTAAATTTTGAAAAACCAGTTGAGTTTTTGACCAACTTGTTGAATTTTCAACTAAATGGTAGAATTTTCACTATAAAAAGAATAATGTACGAACGACGAATTTACTACCAAGAAGATTAATTTTTTACAAACAAAAAAAAAAGAATGTTCATAAAAATTTCTAGTTTTTAACTAAAAATGATAAATTTTCAGTAAAAAAAATAAATTATGAATTTTCAACTAAAAAAATTAATTTCTAACAAAGCAGGTAAACATTTGACTAAAAAAGAAAAATTTTCAACAAAAATGCGAATTTTCAATTGAAATGATGAATTTTCAACAAGAAAATAATTTTTACCAAAAAATATAAATTTTCAGCAAAAAAGTTAATTAAGAACTATAAAGTTGCAGATTCAATAAAAAAAGAAAGAAATTACAACCAAAAAGATTGGTTTTCTACCAATAAAGACCAAATTTATAACTAAAAAGATACTTTTTTATCAAAAAATGTGATTTTCATTTCATAAAATTAATAGAGGGTAAACTTTCAAATGAGGTTAATTTCGAAAAATAATGATAAATATTCAATAATTCAATTTCCAATAAAAAAAATTGATCTTCAGCAAAAAAATGAATTTTCAATCGAAAAGAGGAATTTTCAACAAAAATCATGAATCTTAAAAAAAAATGATTTTGTTTATCAAAGTGGTTCAACCTAAATCCAAGTAATTAAATTTTTTACTAAAAAAGATTTTTTTTAAATTCAAAAATATTTTTATCCAGAAGAGACTAAATTCCTAAAAAAACAGATGAACATTTAAACATAACAAAAAAACGAATTTTCAAAAAACCAGTTGAATTTTTCACCAAAAACGTAGAATTTTCAACCATATAATAAAATTTTCAACTAAAAATACAACCGTCAGAAGGAAGAAACTGAAATAAAAGAATATATAGCAAATAAATTATTATGAAATCATTAAAACTTTAAGACAAAAGATGAATTTTGTGTAAAACAGATAATTTTTTTACCAAAACGTTCATTTTTAACAAATAATGAAAAAGTTACATTTTCGGATAAAAAAATAAGTCAAACTTCAACAAATAATAATTCTGTAGAAAAATCCCTGTTTCCAAACAAATTTCGACGAATTTCCACCAACTAAAGATTTTTCAGCAAAGAAAGAAAACAAGTTCATTCAAATTATTGAAATTTCCAGACAAAAGCAAATACTTGACTTTTAACCTACTAAGATGAATTGAATTTAGTTTCAATATACTGACAGAAAAAAATTGCGAAGTTATGAATTATTATATACATACACCTTCCCAAAAAGAGTTCAGCAGTCTATTTTCGTTTAGCAGAGAATAAGTTTAAAAACCTATTTCTTCTTTATGGACATAAAAACTCCCGGACTATGAGCAAAATTCAAGGACTTGTCCAGATTTTCAAGGATTTTCAGGACGCTAGAAACCCTGCCTCAACATAAATAATCATCCCACAGTACCATATAATATTACATTTCACAGCCCGCTTCTTCTTTCCTTTTTTTGTAGTCCAACTAAGCTTGACAATACAAAAATTGTTGCACACTCAACTCCCGATATAAGTCCCTCCGGTTTAGAAATGATTCATGCGGTCCTTTCTGTTTAAGTTTGGATTCCCGCGATTTAGGATCAACGCCAAGACAAGCCAGGCCTAACACCGGTCTTATATCGAGAGTTGAGTGCATTTTTTCGATATTTTTTTTCAGATATCTCGAGCTGCGAGAAGTTTTAATTTATTATTTGAAATTGGTACGCAGATTGAGACGTTAAAAAAGTAAATAAAAAAAAACGCTGTACATGAATGAATTTCTTATCCCTTAAAGGCGATTTATGTGCCAATGGCCCTTAACCCTTTGATAATATCACAGATGAATTTATCTCCGTGTTGTGCGTTGCGTATCGCTACCTCAGGGCCCTGACAAGTGCGTTGATCCTTTCGATTTTTTGAGTCAGAACACGCTTTTCCGAATCTAGGGCTGACCTCATATCCACGAGCTCATACCATCTTCGCTCCAATTGCAACGCTTCGGATCTCAAACTATTCGTTTGGGCCGCCAACTTCGAAGTTTGAGCCATTATGATTTTCTTTTCCATTGCCTTTTCTGGAAAAAAGATGAAAAGAAAATAAAGATTTAAAAATAATATTGAAAAATTTATCTTGTTTTCCTTTACATTTATTTTTTATTTTTTTCTTGCATTTTTACAGGGTGGTTTCAAAACTTCATTTTCAAAATTTCATGACTTTTCACTGATTTTTCGCTGACCAATTTTTTATTTTCTTGGGCTATTAATATCGTGTAATATTTTTAATATAAAATTTAGTATAAGCGAAATAATACAAATTTAATTTAAATTACAAAATTTCATGTATTTTTTTATTTTTTTCAACTAAAATAGATTACTGTTCTACCACAAAAAAAGAATTTTTATCAAAACAAATGAATTTACAACCTACAAAGATGATTTTTCAACCAAGTAGTCGAATTTTCAAATAAAAAGTATTCTGCTTGAATCTTCCACCTACCAAAACGAATTAAAAAAGAGATTAAACTTCAACCAAAAACAGTATCATTTTTAACAAAATAGTTGAATTTTTACGCTAAAAAGTCGATTTTTTTAATGAAACAATTCACTTCTAAACACGAAGATGGATTTTCGACAAAAAGATGAATTAAAAAAATATATAATAATTGTTATTGTCCAAAAAAGAAATCAATAAAAAAAAAAGAATTTTTAACAAAATAGTTCAATTATCAGCTAAAAAAATAAACTTTAAACCAAAAAGTGGAATACTTAACCTTTTACGTTAAAATCAATTTTCAAAGTAAAAAAAAAACAAATTTTTGACAAAATGGCCAATTAAAAAAAAAAGAATTTTTAACAAAATAGTTAAATTTTTATACAAATACTTTACATTTCAGCCTAGAAAGATGAATTTTTCATTAGGCAGTCGAATTGTCAAATAAACAAGATATAACTTGTTAACCTAAAACAATTGCATTCTTAATAAATAAGATGAATTTTCAATACAAAAGGAATTACCAAAATAAATATTATATTTTGGTAATCGGAAAACTTCATTTTAAAAATTCCGTAATTTTTCCCCGACCAATTTTTCATTTTCCCTAATCATTAATATTCAAAGACCAGAATTTCAATCTTGTAGAATTTTTAATATAGATTATATATTTTTATCAACGCAATAAATTAATTTCAGATTAAAATCTGACAAATTAACAGGTTTTTATTCTTTACTTTCAAGAAATTCCATCACTTTCGTCAAATTTTTTTCTAAATCCCTGACTTTTCCTTGAATTTGCGTAACCATAAAATGTTTTGACTTTTCTCAAAAAAGTTTTATTTACAACAAAATAATTGAACTTTTTTTAGAAAAAAGTTGGATTTAAAAAAAATGGATTTTTAATCCAAAAGGAAGGATTTTCTTTTAAAATAAAAATTAAAGTTTTCTTAAAAAAGATGACTTTAACATAATACATAAAATTTCAAAAAAATAATTAATTTTTCAACAAAATCTTTGACAAAATACTCCATTTTTTGCATTAAAAGGTGAATTTTCAATCAAAGAATTGAATATTTAATTTTAAACAAAACAAGAACGAAATTTCAACTAAATAATTAAATTTTAAATATGTAGTTAAATTTTTGACAAAATAAGCCAATTTTCAAGAAAATAGTTGAATTTTTAGTGAAACAGATTAATTTTCAATCTACAAAGCTGACTTCCGAAGAAAAAATGTAATAGTTGATATTTTAACAATTTGCACAGACATGAATTTTAAAACCAAGAAAACGATTTTGAAACCTAAAAGTTGAATTTTTACGCAAATTGTTGAATTGTCAATTACCAAATAGTCAAATTTTAAAACCAAATAATTTAATCTTTCAGAAGAGAGTTGAATTTCCAACAGAAAAAGATTGATTTTCAATCCAAACGGAGAAATTTTATGTCCAAACAGGGGAATGTCAAAAAAAAAAGTTCACTTTTCAAAAACGTTAGAGTTTATACGAAAGAAAAATGTAAACTAAATTGTGAAATGTTCAAGCAAATAGTTTCATTTTTATAAAAATAATTACATTTTTAATCTAAAAAGCTGAATTATCAATAAAAACGGTAATAGTTGATATTTTAACTAAAAAAAACTAAATATCTACTAAAAAGGATGAATTGTAAACCCAAAGAGACGAATTTTCAATCAAGGAGACTAATTTTATAAAATAAAAAAACTAACTTTTAACAAAATACATGAATTTTTAAGCAAAGAATTCAATATTTAACTAAAAGTAGATAAAGTTGGATCGAATTGTTTAATTTTCGATCATGCTATAGATAAATTTTTAATATTAAAAGCTTCATTCACAAAAAAAAACAATGTAATATTTTCATTTCAACCAAAAAGATGAAATTTTGAGCAAGAGATGAATTTTATTAGTAAATATAATTAAACTTTAACAACAAAATAAAATGAATCTTTAAAAAATTAATTTTTTAACAAAGTTTCAATTTTGTAACAAAAACAACCTACCTTGAAAGAAGTAGTTTAATTTTCAACCAAAAAATATTAATTTTCAACGAATAATGTAATATTAGATATTTCATAAAAATAGATTTTAACTAAAAAGAGTTGAATTTTAAACAAAATAGTTGAATTTCAGCCAAAAAGAATAACCTTTTAAGAAAATTCTTGTTTTTTCAACCAAATAATAAAAGTTTGAACTTAAAATATAATTGTCAGGTGGAAGCAACTGCAAAAAAACATAAATAAAAATTCAAGGCGAATAAATTACTGACAAGAATATTATATCAGAATGGCTGTAAAACTTCATTTTAAAAATTCACTAATTTTTTATTTTCCCTGGCCATTAATATTTGAAGACCAGAATTTTAATCGTGTGCCATTTTTAATATAAAAATGTTTTCTCAACGGAATAAGAAAATTTCGGATTACAATTAATATAAAGTGCCTTTTTTAAAGAAATCCCATGATATTCCAGATATTTTTTCAAAATTTTTGACTTTCCCTGACCAAAAAAATTCCCTGATTTTGAAATTCACCCCGACCTACAACTACCCTAATATTTTAATTCCGTCTCAAAATGAAAGCTTTGATATACGTTTACATTCTTTTCACAATATAAAAAAGTCAGTTTTTATTATATGTACAGTTTTAAGTAGAAAGTAGATATTTAAAAAAAATTTAAGAAATTGTCAGAAATGATTAGTATTCTGAAAAAAATGATTTTTCTCAAAACCATTGTCTGCAAGCTAATAAAAAAATGACTTACTAAATCGAGAATAAATTTATCGAAAACATAAAATACCTTTTTGATAATCCCTGTATCTATGAATCACATCTTCGATTCCGGACCACCTGATCTTATCGCTCTTATCACTAGCCACTTCATCATCATCATCGTCATAATTATCATTATTAATTTCCGTAATTTTATAATGCTCTTTGACACCATTTTCACCCGGCATCGGAAGAATCGGAAAATATTTTGGCTGTAAAATATTAGAAACCAAAGGTGGTAGCGGTGGTGGCCGCACCGAGATGTGTTTCACTTTGACTTTATCGAGGAGTCTCATCCTCTGAGGTGGTTTTGGTGCTGAGGGGGGATTAATCGAATAAACTTTGGCGATCCGATCACAGTAGGCAGTTACGGTGTTTGTACTTTTTCGTTTTTTCCGGTCTTGCAATACATACTGCCACGTAATTTCTGCTTCTGCAAGAAATAAGAAAATTAATTTTTAGACATGCAATTAATCTCACCAATTAATTGAATCCTGTTCTCTTTTTTAATTCTAAATCTTTTCAAACTTTCAGCAGTTTTTTGTTTCGAATTTTAATTGTAAAAAGTATAAGCTACAATTAGGAAATTAATGAATTAGAAATTAGGAATGAATTTTGGAAATGATAAATTTATGAAAATCTAAGACACAGCAGGTTTCAAGTTAAAATACGTACAGAAAAAAAGTAACGATAAATCAGACTAAGCAGCGAAAAATATGACTTTTCAAGAAGAAAGTTCATTTTTTACAAAATAGATGAATTTTCAACTAAATAGTTGAATCCTTATTCTAAAAAGATCAATTTTTAACCAAAGAGTTGAACTTTCCAACCACAGGGAAGAATTGTCAAGAAAACAGTTTAATTTTATAGTTAATATTTGAAGATTTTTTACCAAAAGAAATGAAGTTTCAATAAATTAGCTGAGTTTCAAAGCTAAAAATTAAATTTTTTTTTTAGAAAACCATTGATTCTACAATCCAAAATTATGAATTTTCAACAAAAAATTCACTTTCAACCAAATAGTTGAACCCTAACCCAAAACAAATTAATTTTTAACTAAACAGAGGAACTTTGAAGCAAAAAAGATATATTTTAAACCAATTACTTAAATTTTTAACCACAAAATTTGAACTTTGAACCTACATAGATGAACAAAGTCGTTGAACTTCGACCCAAGTAGTTGAAATTTAAACGAAAAAACACACATTTTCTAGAAAAAAGTAATTCTCAACTAAGACAGACGATTTCTCAACAAAATAATTAAATTTTTAAGAGACTAATTGAATTTTTAAAAGATAAACGTCTAACTTCAGCCGAAAAATAGTTAAATTTTTAGCCGAACAGTTCAATTACAAAAAATTGAATTTCTATTCCAAAGGGACGAATGACTTTTAAAAAAGACTTTTAAACATATTCACGAAGCAGTTGAATTTTGGATCAAAGATCATTTTCTAACAAATTAGTTGAATTTTCCACAAAAAAGATCAATTAAAAAAAAAAAATTGTTAAGTAAAAGGAGTTTAAGTTTCATCTGAGTAGTTGATTTTTTTTAACCAATAAAGATAAACTCTTTACAATAAATATTAGTTGCAAGTTAAAGAGACGAATTTTTAATAAAATAGTTGAACTTTTAACCAAATACTTGAACTTTCAAGTTAAATAAACGTATTGTTCAAAAGACAGTTGAATTTTCAACCGTAACGTTTATTTTCAAACAAGAAAGATGAATTTTCAATAAAAATATGAATTTCATATCCAAAAGGACGAATTTTCCGAAATTAATTCCAACTATTTAATTAAATAGTTGAATTTTCGACAAATTAATTAAATTTTCAAAAACATAGTTGATTTAAAAAATAGTTGAATTTTCTACGAAATGATTAAATTTTTAAACAAAATAGCGATGTTTTTTAGAAGACTGTTTACTTTTCGAACAGAAAAGTTGAATTTTAAACAAAAAACAGTTCATGGTCAATTAAGCAAGATAATTTTTCCACGAAAATATATGAATTTTCAATTAAAAACAATTAATTCTTAACGAAAAATATAATAGTTGATATTTCCGCCAAAAACGGGTTTAATTTCAAATCAAAAACAGTTGAACTCAAACAAAAAAGACAAAATTTTAAACAAATCGTAGAATTTTGAGTTGAAAAAGTTAATTATAATAAAAAAAATTTCAAGAAATATTTAAATTTAAAACCAAGAAGATGACTATCAACAAACAAAAGAATTTAATAAATCAATTCAACTTTCAAAAAATTAGTTGAAATTTCTACCAAGACTTTGCATTTTTAACAAAGTAGTTTAACTTTCAACCAAGTAATCGTATTTTTAACTCAAAATAAAAAGTCCCAACCAAAAATATAATAGTTGATATTTCAACCGAATAATTGTTGATTATCAATTTTAAAAAATAATTAAATTTTATCGAAAAATACGAATTTCAAACCGTTCATATAGTTACATTTGTATCTAAAATAATTAATTTTTAACCATAAAAATGAATTTGCATCAAAAATTTTAACGAAAGAGATGAATCCTCTAAAGAAAAAAATTATTTTACCAAAGCAATAGAACCTTCAAACACGTAGTTAAAATTTCAACCGAAAAAGATACATTAAGAAAAATTGATTAAAAGATTAATTTTCCGCAAAAAAGTTCATTTCCAACTAAGACAGATCATTTTTCAATCAAATAATTTATTTAAAAAAAAATTAATTCTAAACCTAATATTTGATTTTATAACAAAATTTTTAGACTTTTAAGCCAAATAAACGAATTTTAAAAATAATAATTAAATTTATAAGAAAATAATCGAATTTTAAAAAGAAAAAAATGTAATTATCACAAGACAGTTGAATTTTCAAATAAATGTTGATTTTTAAAAAGTAAACATGAATTTTCAATCAAAAAATGAATTTCAAATCAAAAAGGAAAAATTTTCCAAGTCAAATTAATATTTCACGGAAAAATATGAGCTTTCAAGAAAAAAAGTGAATTCTGAACGGAAAATATAAGTTATTATTTGCATCAAACAAGATTTTAAATTAAAAGTAGTTAAGTTCAACCAAAAAAGACGAACTATCCAAAAAATGGTTGAAATTTTGAGTTGAAAACAGTAATTAAAAAAAAATAGTTTAATTTTAAACCGAGAAGATGAATCATAAACAAAAAAATGAATTTTTAACAATGCAATTCAGCTTTCAATGAAATCTAATTGAAATTTCTTCCTAGAAGATGCATTTGTAACAAAGCGGTTCAATTCTCAATCAAGTAATCGAATTTTCAACCAAGAAGATGAATTATTACCCAAAGATATAATATTTGTTATTTCAAACGAAAAAGATTTTAATTTTAAATAAAAAATAGTTGAATTCAAAAAAATACACATTTTAACTTTCAAGTTAAAGAGATGAATTTTCAACAAAATAGTAAAGTTTGTAACCAAATAGTTGAATTTTCAAGTTAAAAAACGTATTTTTCAGAAGACATATGACTTTTCTACTAAAAAAGACTAATTTTAAATTAAAAAATATGAATTTCCTATCCATCTCTCCAAATAGAAATTTTAAACAAAATAGTTGAATTTTTAACCAAATCATTAAATTTTCAACCAAATAGAATAATTTTCAACCAAAAGAGATTAATTTTGAATAGAAAACATAATAGTAGACATTTTAATCAAAAATAGTGTTGGCTTTTCTTATTTGTTTACATTAATTCAGAGAGAAAAAATGACAAAAATGGAAAGTTTCTAGAAAACAGGGGGAAAAAGATCAATTAATTTCAAAAAGGTGTAAAGAATGGAATGGCGAAAACAGCGTGTACTAATAATAACATAAATTACCATCTCGTTTGCTCGGAGGCATTATATCCAGGCCAATATTTTTCAGGAAACCAACTTTCGGCACAAAATCTTTCGAATGAAGCAGAACATCCGGATGTTCTTTAGGAATTGGCAAAGCTGATTCAATCACAGGTTCGGCTCTCAAAGGCGGCTCAGGTGGATCCGGATTCAATCTATATCTCTTCTCCACTTTGAAGAGTTCAATTTCTAGAAAGACAATCATCAGTTCATCAAATAAAATCTTCCCTAATTGATTCGACCCTACAAAAACTTTTCAATTTCCACCTTAAAAATAACAAAACTCACCATTTTTCGTGCTGAGAGTCGTGAGTCCAAATATGGAAAGAAAGGACAGCTTCTCATCGGAATACTGAAGTTTGGAAGGCGGACCTTTGGTGATCCAGAGATCAATTTCCTTGCCTTCATCCTCGTCCGAATCCGAATTGCAAGTTCCATTTTTCTTCCCTCTTTTTCTCTTTCTCCTCTTCTCAGCCAGATCGAGAGAGGACGTCAATTTTTTTGGATTCTCAGGCACGAGGAAAGGCTTTTCGCTCTCAACATCTTCTTTCTTTACCAGCGCCTTACTAAGATCCGGTACGTTTAGCACCGCTGGCTCATAGCTCATCGAAATCTCCGTTAAATTATTGCACTTATCAGTGACGCAGAACGTTTTCAAGTCACTGTTCGAAAAATTCAAAAGCTTCTCCTGATACTTGGGAATCTGAAGAAGAACATTCGAAACATTTTGGCAGGTACGCAACACTTTTTCGGACTGGATGCTCTGCATCAGGTGGACAGTGTCAATAGACTTCTGCGCAATATCGTTCAAACTAAACTTAAATGAAGGTTGAAATGGTGAACTGAAGAGGACCGTATTTTGATCATTTTTAAGATCGCTCTCCTTCTTGAACTCTTTATCTTCTTTTACGGGGTCATAAAGTGTTTGTGGCGCTGCAGTCTTCTCTGGCGACGAATTCAATCCATTGTGATTCTGATTCTGATTCTGAATCTGATTTTGGTTCTGATTTTGGTTCTGATTCTGAATCAGATTCAGATTCTTCTCGAGATTAATCTTCTCACTGTTCTCCAAGCTTTCCTTATTCTCCTTCTCCAGGTTGTTGTTATTGTTCTGGGAAATGGAAAATTTCGAAGCTGGAGCAATATGGTTGAGATAGTAGTTAGCAGAGGGTGCGACTTTTTCAGAGAGAGAATTGCTGATTGCTGAAGCTTCGTTTCTCTGCAAAGTATTCAAAGTGTCACGAGACTCGCTCGGCTGGTGTGTTTTTAAAGTTCCTCCATTGTTCGCCTCGACATTTCCATTCGAATTTTGAGGGTGTAGATTCAATTTCGATGGATGATTTTGATGATGAACCGGAAGTGTGCTAAAATGGGGAGGTTTGTAGAGACTTGGCACGTGAGAGATGGGAATGTGGGGATGGTGAAAAGGTGGCTGATAGGGCATTTGTTGAATTTGTTGATGGTTCGAAACTTGGGGTTTCGAAGTGTCGAAAGAAGAGGTTTCAGTGGTGGTTTTATTGGTGATTGAGGGAGCAATCGAGACGCAGGATTTGATCATGGAATCCTGGTGATTTAGGTGGTTAGAAATGACCTGGGTGTGACTGTTGACGATTGGCCTCTGGTGCAATTTAGTCGTGGAACGAAAGGAATCCTCGAAAGGTCTGACAAAAGCGGGTTGAGTTGTGGACGCGGATGTTGTTGTTATTGCTGAGGATGCAACTATTGTGGTTGCAGGCGTCGAAGTTGTTATTGACGGCGATTCTTTACTCCTTGGGTGACTCCCGTGAGAGATTGGGGGTGACTTTCCTGCACCGGTTATTTGATTACCTGAAAATTATGCATTCATGAGTAATTTCTTGTTTTTTCTTAATTGTTACTATTCTTTTTTTTAGATTATAATGACAAAATTCCATAAAAGGGGACGACATTGTAGTCAACTAAAGAGTAATTTTTTTAATTTCCTAAAAAAGGTGATTCTTCTGATTAATTTGAAAATTATTGCATAAAAATATATCACGAACACTAAAAAAGTTTTTCTAATTTTTTTATCTGGGATGTTTGGCAACTATTCTTCAAGCAAAAAACTACATCTTTGAAGGAGCCCTTTCAAAATTTTAGTATCACTTTGTTCTCTTGAAAAACTTGATAAGGAGAAAAGGAGAAAAGCCAGAAATTTACTCGTATCTACGTGTTTTTTAACACTACAAAAACTTGAAAAACGATTTTTTACCGCTTAATGTAAAAAATCAACTTCTTCAAGAAAACAGATATTAAAGATTATCAAGGGGATATTTCAGTAAAAAAAATTTCCATGAAAAAATTTTGCTCTTTTGACTGCTTTTCAAATTTTTTAAATTTAAAAAATGGATTTTCGTCAAAAAGGGTTCCGACAAAGATTTCCTTTTTTATCGCTGTGAAGCAATTTCAACATAGATATTTACCAAAATTTGACTTATATATTTTTTTAAATAAAGATAAAATAGGGCATTATAAGAAAAATCAATTTCAATTAAATATTCCGATATTTAACTTAAAAATTCTGATAAATTTGTTGAATATATATTTAAAGTTATTTTTTAAAAATATTCATTAAAATGTTTTGTGAAACATACTTTAAATCCTCTGGCAGCTCAGACCAAATTGCTTCGGCTTCACAGCCGAAAGTTCGATTGTTCGATTTTCGCTACTCAAACTTTTTTAATTTCATTTTTTATTTATTAAAATGTCTACAAACATAATTTCCTTCAATAACCTTAAAAAATATGCTAATCATATTTTTTATAATGAATTATTTCACGAGAAAATTGATTTTTTTAACTTCATTGTTTTTTTTTGCAAAACAAATTTATTTTCTATGAATGTTATTGTTTTAATAATGTTCAACAATCACATTTAAAATTATAAGTACGCAACAGATTTTTTAAACCTCATATTTTATCGGATACACGATTAGTTTTTACAAGGACAAGATATTTTTAAAGTGTCTATTGGGAAACAACAGTTTTTTTCAAATAAATGTTTACTACTGAAGGTATCAAAATAGATACCGGCTTGACATGCATCTTTCTTTGTTTTTCAAATAACGTATTAATAAAATTTAAAATCCCGAAGACAAAACCAGCGAATTATATTTATAAAAATTTTAATAAGAAAAGAAAAAAAGTTAGGCAGCGAGAATCGAACAAGCAAACTTTCGTATATGAAGCAGAAGTACTACAGCCTTAGCTTTCATTACAAAAATTATAAACCGCAATTAAATTGACAATTGTCTTCATTTTCTTGATTTTCGTTGCAATAAAAATATTATTTGTTTTTCGCAGGGTTTTTTTTATGTTTCTTCGATTTAATGCAACTCTTATTTTCAATAATCCAAGTAGCTTTCATTTATTTAAGTCTATTCAAATTTCGTTGTATAAAATATAAAACAATGCGCTGGGGTCCAAAAAAAATATTTAAAAACCTATCAAAAATATTTATGTTTTGAAAATTTGTGTAGTAACGTATTCATGCAGGGAAAATAAGATATTTCTTAATAACACAGGATATTCTAAATAATAAACAAGGGATAAAACTGAAATTAAAACAAAAAATTAAAAATAATTATGAAATTAGTTGTTTGAAGAATATAAAGTTTTATTTGTATAAATGATTCCAAGACATATATTTCAATTATTATAAATAATAAGATCATATAAATAATAATTGTAAATTGGTGACGTACTTGAAGGTCGCTTAACATACAAAAATGTTATTATAACTTTAAAATAAAAGTTAAAATATTATATTATTTTATTGTAAATGTATTTATTGCTAATAATTAGCTGTAAAAAAGTAAATATTGTTCAGAAATAACGATCATGAATAGTTTGATCCAATTTTTGTTTAATTTATAAAAATAGTAATTATAATGTACTTTTAATAACATTGGTGTATTCTATCGCAAAAACAAAAAGTAACTTATAATGCCTACAATATACCTATACCTAGTAATTTTGATCAAATATATAACACAAATCAAAATCACGAAGTCTTTTTCGCTTATCTCTTAAAATTAAAAGTGTTTCACTAAAGTATAATAATTTTCGAAGATTTGACTAGTAAAAAATAACGAAAATTTGTGTAGTTTGTATCCCCTAAATGTATTATAAATACGGAATTAAAGTAAAAAGGTGAAAGTGTATCAATGCCTCAAATTCTACTTGTTATAAATTTAATTTATGCAAGTCCGAAACTGAATATATTGTTGTTTTTTTTTTACTAAAAGAAAGAAAATTGAAGGGTAGAGTTTAAAAAAATACAAAATCATGACTCGAACCAGCAATTCCGCGCTTTTAAGACAAGAGAGAATTCTTTTCCAAATGGTAGCCTTTAAATTCGTACGAAATCGAACAAAAAACTGAACGCCTGACCACCTTGTCGTTGAATTTGACCGAATTTATGACAAGTGGAATTTAAGGAATCATGTACTCCTTTTCTATGGGAAATTAGTAGCAATGGGTGCCATGCGCCTACAAAATAAGGGTTTCGTAGCTTATTACGACATTGCTTGAGCTCAAATCTCGCTCTACCCTTACCACTTCCCACCTCTCTTCTATTTTACCCTATCTCTCTTTCCTCACCTCCCCATACTTCCCTTCTAACTTCAACCCACTCATATTCTTTTCATTCCCTCAACTGCTTTCCCTAACTTCCTGTGCCTAATAACACCTACCTTCAATTCCAAACTTCCCCTAAGTTTTAATTTCACTCTATTATCACTCAATTATCATATTTTCCCTTTCGACTCCTATCTACTCCTGTGCTTTGCACTTCCTCGCTTACTTTCGCGTGCCTAATTCACCTTCCCTCAATTTCACTACTTGCCTTACCACTGCATGCATCACTATCCTTATCCTCACCTACTTTCCAAACTTCCCCTCAGCTCTACTTACAACAGCCTCACTTATCATACTCCCCTTACAACTCCTGCCCACTGATATTTTTTCCATCCCCTCACCTACTTTCCCAACTTCCCCTCACTTCTCCTACTACCACTTCTCTTATTTATGATACTTCTCCTTCCAACTACTACCTAGTCCTACGCGTTCCATTCCCTCGCTTACTTTCCCGTGCCTAATTCACCTTCCCTCAATTTCCCTACTTTCCTTACTACTTCGTACATCACTATCCCTTCATATGCTTCACAAATCCACATCTACTTTCCCAACTTCCCCTCAGTTCTACTTATAATCGCCTAACTTATCATACTTCCCTTACATCACCTGCCCACTCATTTTCTTTCCAATCCCTCACCAACTTGCTGAACTTCCCCTTACTTCTCCTGCTACCGCTTCTCTTATTTATCATACTTTCCATCCCGGAAAAAAGTACAATGTACACCCAATCGAAACTACAAAGTTTTCTGCCCGGGACTACGAAACCCTAAAAAATCAGGTCACAATCATAATGATTACCAGAAGGAGAAGTGCCAGGAGTGGCTAAGGAGTGCGTCACATGGGTGGTCATCATCCCGCTCCCCGAGAGGGTGTTGGTCGTGGTGCATCCAGAGGAGTTGGTTCGTTGTTGGGGTTGCGATGGCAGGGGTTGTTGTTGGTAAATGGAAGAACTGGCCGTGGTAGTTGCACTACTCAAAATTGTGGCTGTACGTTGACTAGAATGAATGGTACTGGATGGTACCGGGGGAAGGTGAAGAGACGGGATGGAGATGATGGGAGCTAGAGGGATGTTCAGGGATGGAGGACCAATGACGCCAGGTCCAATGGAAGGCATTGTTGGTATCGTGGGCATGGAAGGTGGACCGATAGGTGCTGAGCTGATAACTGGTGGAGGTCCAAGGTTAAGGGAGGGCAGGTTCGAGCCCATGGGAGAAAGAATAGGTGCAGAAGTGACAGAACAGATCGGAGCAGATCCCAGAGATGATGGACCAATTGGAGCTGCTGAATTGGGAAATTGGGAGAGTCTAGAATGGTAGAGACTCGTTGATGGGTCCGATGATGGAGGTGGAGGATGTGGAACCGAGGACTGATCTTCCTTCCTCTGGTGGTAACTATTACTGGTTGTGGTCCCTCCGTTGCTATTGCTACTGTTATTATTGCAGTTGATGATCGTTCGGTCCCTCTCTCTTTCTCGATTTTGGTCTCTTTCTCGCTCCCTCTCGCTGTGTAACTGAGCCACTATGGTCGGCTTCCTAGCTGGAACAAATCCCGAACACACTGCTTGGTAACGCTCCACTAATATTATATTTCTGATACCACTGAGTACGCGCAAAGAACATTCCAAGACGATTTTCAAATCAACTTCCTAAAAAAAGAAGACCTTTTTCAATATCATTTTTGTTTCTCAGAAAATAATCAAAGGAAGAAGTAAATGTAGATTTGAATAGAAGAAGCGCAGAGGAAAATTAATAAAAAAAATCTTTTCTTCACATGTCTACATATTGAATTAATATTTTTTTGTATTTATATTTATCTGGACAAGGATATTTTATGGGCCGAGTATAAATAAAAATAATTCTGTTCGTTGCAAGTTATTTTAAAATTCTGATAAGTAGTCAGAAATTTTTTTCAGTTTAAGTTATACGAGGAGGCATTGTAAATCGGGAAAACTTAATCAAATTCCATTTATTGGATTTTCTCCTCAATTGTATCACTTTTGTTGTAACTAATTCACGTCTTTATCAATTAAAAACAAACCTTGACAATAAAATTTTCTTGCACAACTTCAGAATTTTCTCGGTCAATTTTTTTATTTTTGTTTTGCATACTTCTTGGTTTCATCATTTTATGCACAAATTGTAAGAATATATCGTTAGAAGGGCAGAAATGGTCAATCAATAATAGAAAATTTCTGAATTCTTTAAGTTATACTCAGAATGTTCCTTTTGCGTAAACATATAATTTACAAATAAATCCAAATGGGGACATGAATTGAAGGGATGAAAGAGGTGAATTTTAACCACAAAAAATAATAATTACAGAGTACAGAATAACAATATTTTCCATAGTAGAGAAATTGAATTCTGCAGAAAATTAAAATATTGCAATTTCCATAAGAACTGTATAAACTTGTTTAAAAAGGATAGACAAAATTTCTAATCGATGAACAATAAAATATATAGATGATTGCAAATCTTACCTTTTAAAAGTTACGCAACCATTTTTTATTGCTGGAGTCCTTTTCTTATCGAAAATTGTACTCGAAAAAATCGAGGCACTTGTTACAATGTAATTAAGAAATTAAAATAAAACTGAACTTGTTTCGAAAATCCAATTGGGCAAATTGAAAATTTCTAAAGTCCACACGAAAATCTATTCAAAATGGTATAAACAAGTGTTATTTCTAAATTCGCAAAAAAGAAACAGTAGACAAATTATTATCTAAATCATTATTTAATTAGTTGAAAATTAACCTCTTTCTCATCTTAAAATTATTTATTTTTTTTTAATTTAGAAGATCGAATCAGTATTTTTAATTTCGATGCCTTATCAAATATTTTCGATATCGTAGGTACAAAAGCAATAAATATATACATAAATAAAAATGTTAAAATAACTTAGGCAGGGCTAAAGAATCATTCTCATTCAAACAATGCGATAATAGAAAATTAAAAATCTTAAAGTAATGATTCTGATTTCTTTAATTTAAAAAATTTTAATCTATTCTTCTATAAAAAATCTTTACAAATTTTACACAATTTATTTGACACTTATAACTTCAAATTAGCAGGGCTGCCACAGACTAATGTAATTGAAAAAGTGACTAATAAGAGCCAAAAAGTGCTTAAAAGTTCACAAAAAACGAAGCCATTACGTTAACCTAAACAAATTTTTACAATAGAAATTAAAAACCCAGATAATCATTAAATAAAATAATTTTAATGTTAATTTGCAGACTTCACCGCCTAAATTTTCTCAAATCAGGAAAAAGTGGATGATTTTTTACGAAAATAGGAAATAATGGGAGAATACATTCTTTTAAATAAATCTAATGTATAGATGCCATATTGAATTCGACATGAAACAGATGAATTTTTAACCAAAAAGAATAATTTTTTGCTAAAAAACACGAGTTCTCAAGGAAAAAGTTGATTTTTTTATTAAAAAAGAATCAATCAACCAAAAATGGAAAAGATAAATTTTCATCTAAAATGATGAAGAATAAAAAAATGAGTTTTTAAGAAACTAGTTTAACGTTAAGAAAATAAGTTCAATTTGAACAATAAAAGACGAATATTCAACAAAATAGTTAAATCCTCAACCTAAACAGATTCTTAATTTTTAACCGAAAACGATTAAATTTCTACCAAAAGATATGAATTTTCACTAAAATAGATGCATTTTAACAATTATTTAAATTTTTGAAAAAAAGGTTTATTATTAACCAAGCAGATAAATTTCCTTTAAAAAAAGATAAAGTTTCAACAAAACAGATACGTTGAAGTTTTATATCAAAAATGTCCATTCAAACCTGGAATAGTTATTTATCATCGAAAAAAAATAATTTTCAACAAGAAAGTTCAATTTTCATCCAAAACAGATTGTTAATTGCAAAAAATAAAAAAGATAAATTTGCAGAAAGAAATTAAATTTCCACCAATCAAATGAAATTTCTAAACAATAGTACAACTTTTAACCACAAAAGACTTTTTAGTCAAGAAAGAAAAAAATGTTGACCAAATTATTGAATTTTTAAGCAAAAGGACCAATTTTCGACAAAGTAGTTGTTTTATCAATCCGAAATTATGAATCTTTCACAAAAAGGTGCATTTTTAACCAAACTTTTTGTATTTTTCACCAAAAAAGATTACGTTTCTACCAGAATAAATGAATTTGCAATAAATTAAATTAATTTTTCATCAAAAACATTATTTTTCAACAAACTAGTTGATGTTTCTAGTACAAAAAAAAAGATAAATTTTAAAATAAAACTGGATTAGTTGAATTTTTAAATAAAAAAATTAATTTCCAACAAAGTAGTTCAAGTTTCAGGAAAAACAGATTATTAATTGCCAAGCAGTTAAATTTTTTATCAAGACAGAAGAAACTTTTACCTGAAAAGATATTAATTTTTTTATCAAAATAGTTTAGTTTTTAGGCTGAAAAGTTTAATGATTTAGAAAAAGTAGACTTTTAATCTCGAAAAGATAAATTTTCAATAAAAAACTTAATTAAACCTTCAAGCAAAAAGACGAATTATCAACAAAAAAGTGAAATTTTTAAGAAAAAAGTTAAATTTTTGATTTCAAAAAATTATAACTATGTAGTTGCATGTTCAACAAAATAACTAAATTTTTAATAAGATAGTTGAACTTTCGAAAACAAAAATTACTATCAACTAAAAAGTTGCATTTACAATCAAATAGTTGAACCTTTAACGAAAAGGAATAATTTTTAAAGAAATAGTGGTTGGATTTTCAACCAAATGTTCGAATTTAGACAGAAAGATATTGAACTGCCATAAAAAAGTTGTATTTTCAACCACACAGTTGAATTTTTAAACCCAAATGACGATTTTATTCCAAATAAAGTTGAATTTTCAACAAAGAAGCTCATTTTAAATCCAGAAAAATGACTTTTCTACTAAAAAAGAAGTATTTTCTATCGAAAGAGACGAAAGTAAAAAAAAAGTTGAATTTTCAACTAAAAATAGTATACTTTTTAACAAAAAAATTAAGTTTTCAATCAAATACTTAAACTTTCAAACAAACAATACCATTTTTGACTAAAAAAGATGCATTCCGAGTCAAAAATATAGTAGAAGACTTTGCAAAGAAAAAATAGCTTTTAACCAAGAAAAGTTGGACTTTCTTATTGGGTTCTATTAATTCAGTTCCCATTAAAAAAAATAAAAGTTCTTTGAAAATAGGGAAAAGAAGAGAAATTATTTAAAAAGGGGAAAAAGTGTGAAGTCCGATATTGAATAACATTTTCGCACCATACATTACTATAGATGTCATACTTAGCCTTGTCCTTAATAAAGTGACTTTTTCTTTAAAAAGTGACTACAAAGTGACTAAAAATGACTGTGTGTGGCAGCCCTAGGACTGAAAAATAACTGAGAAGAATTTCAAGATCAAATTACCATTGACAATGAATTTTAATTTTGAAGCTAATTACAGTTGCGAAAATACAATAATATTTATAATAAAATATTCCATGAAATTACATCGAAATGACATTAATTCTCTTTATGCTTTTGAACTTACCTCACTTAAATCTATCTTATTATCTAACTTATATCGATAATATTAAATAACGAAGCAATTAAGTATTGGGGATGATTTCCGTAGTCAAATTCACAAAACTATATAATACAAAAAAAATCAGAAAAAAAAAGACAATGAACCTCCGTAGCGATCGCAATCTCACTTGATTATATCGGACAATATCGAATCGACGCCAACGGAAACGACAAAAAAATGGCAGCTCGCGACATTGCCGAGTCTTTGAATGAATCTTCCCCAAAACTGTTTCAGAAAACGGTTCAAGGGTCAAGAATATCAAGTCCATCAGAATTTTGATCACTTTTTTTTGCAATATTTATTTTTCAATGATATTCCAAATATACATGTTTACATAATAAATTATATAAAAGTGATATAATTTTGACAAAAGAACAGGCGTGACAAAGTTATTATGTACATCGGTTTATTCGGTCAGTGTGCTAGGGGTATTGTTCTTTCTTACAATTAAAGAACTTTACCTCGATGTATATTCGATAAACTGAACATTTCTAAAACAGTTGCGGGAACCAACTCAAGAGTGCAGTGCGCCTAATAAAAGAACAGCTTCTTGGCCACTCAACCAAGACCAAAAAAACACCAAATATCAAATATCAAAAGGGATATTTCATTTATTGTTATAAATATCTGGGGCTTTTCCAAACTCAGACTCTTGGCAAAGTCCAAGCAAATTAGGTCATTCATTATTTTGTTAAACTACTCTAAACATTTTTTTTCATACATTATTCTACATATATACACGAAAAAGATTGTATATATGTCTCCAAGGAATGAAAATCCGATTATGCAGATTATAGAGTCCCAAAAGAAATAAAATTGTGTAAGAAAAGAATTTTTCTAGCTTCCTTTCGTAAGGGAGAATAATCCAATATAAAAAAAACTCAACTAGAAAGATAGCCCTTCCTTAGGTGTTGTGCACTCTTAGGTTTAAGTCATACAAAGTATTTTATTTTATTGGATAAGAGACTAACTAGGTATCGATCCTTTAGTGATTGTACATTGACAGGCTTATGCAATCGATAGCTTCAGATCGATTATTATATACCCTAACCGAAAAAGTCATGGAGTCATTTGCGAGACTGACCGAAGGCCGACTTACTTCTTTCGTTCTTTTCCTATTTTTTTGCTTGCTTTCTTTCTTTCTTTCTTGGGTATATCAAAGGTTACTGGAACTATGCATAAGTCAGGCTTTGGTCTGATAAGTGTAAACTGGGTGATCTGCTAAATCGAACCTTAGGAAAAAGCAGCAAGTACAAGGAGCTCACTCTCGTTCTTTTAAAAAAATTCGGACCCCCATTTTGTCAATTTCATATCGAAGATCCAACGAATCCCGCTCTTGATGTATTTTATACACCATAAAATCCACAGTTTCTACTTTTAAAATATTTTAACCCATCAAATTATGTTCTCGGAAAAAGAATTACAAAAGATGGGATCACTTTTAAATCAAGGGAACTCCTTGTACCACACGGTGAAAAAAATTATTCTGCGCTAATCCTAGTGGCACTATCATGGACAGTAGTGTCTGTTTTTGATCATTTGACAGTTAGTTTTCCAGGTGAGTGTCGCTCTCATTGTGTATGCCTCTTCCTAAACCAGCAGACCTGCCTCGAATTTTCCCCTCAAAACAGTTTCCCCATTGAATCTATTAAATAATTTGTTACTAAAAAAAAAAAAACTTACAGTCGTTAACAAAACGAGTACAGTTATTAAATAAAATGAGAATGTAAAAAAAGGACAAAATCTGCTGAGTGCCAAGGAACTTCCTTCAGAGAACAATCGTAAAACGTACCTATCACAGGTTCTAGGGAAAGTTGGCAAAATAACAAATGTCGAGCGTCGCTGTCCCCGATCCTCTAATTCTTATCTAAACGATATTAATTCTAGCTTCGTAAGAAACGATGAACTATGACTATAACTTTCATTAATTATAGTTTAAGATTAGAAGCGTAGTAGTTTTTTTTTTCTTTTTCAGTTTCTTTCACAGTCAGGTTATTCTTATAATGACTTTGTTGCACAGTTCGCCAGTCGAATGGCACAATTATGGATTGAAACTATCGGATCACACTGCAACTACCCGTTGAGAAAACGATCGCTTGGCATCGATTACGAATTGAATTAGAGCATAACGTCTAAATTGTTGAAAAATTTAACAAATTCAAAAATTGGCCACATTGAAAAAAGTTTTAAAGGGTTAACCGTGCAAAGTCAGTTCTTGGCCGGCCAAACGAGGAGAAATTTATGCTCGCTGAACAGGCCTGTTCCATCGTTTAAATTCACCATATGCTGTTATATAGTTATATTAACGTAAACAAGTTAATAATAATATTATTGTAAAGACTTCTTATCAGTCTAATTTTTTTTTTCATCACTCTTTTAAAAATTATCCATAAAAATACTTTTTTTTTACAATTTTTGAACTTACTACTACCCGCTAAATCATTCTACATTTTTAGGTTCATCGGGTTAAGTTAAGACATTTGAAAAAATTACAATGGATTTCAGAAAATTTAAAGGATTTTAAAGGCTCTTAATACGGTATTTTCATGCATTTTCAGGATATCGAAGAACTACGTAGAACTTCAAAATTTGCAGGGATATTATAATATTTTAATCAAAATTCAAAGAATTTTTTAATAAGAATTGAAAGATATCAAACGATTTCAAAGATTTAAAGGTATTTCCAAAAATTTGGACATATCTGAAACATTTTAGGATAATTTACAAGATTCCAAGAATTTAGAAAGATTTTAGGGTATTTTAACGGATTTCAAGGCATCTTCAACAACTTAAAATGTTTTAAGAGATTTTAAAGGATTTGGGAAATTTCAAGGAATTCTCAAGGATTTTAATGACATCAGAAGATTTCCAAGAACTTTACACTTTTTTATTTTAATTTGATACTTTTTATTATAATTTTAGCGTATTTTCAAGAATTCTTAGCGATTTTTAAAGGATATTTAATATATTCTATAAGATTTTAGAGGATTCAAAGATTTGAAGGTATTTTTAAGTATTTCAAGGTATTTCCAAAGATTCAAAACTTAAAAAAATGTATTTTAGAATGTTTGAAAACATTCCAAGAAATTTCAGTATATTTTAGGAACTTTCCAAGCATATAAAAAATGTTAGGCTATTTTAAAATATAACAAGAAATTTTTTAAGAGATTAAAAAATTCCAAGGAATATTGAAAGATTTCAAAGGATTGGAAATTGCGCGATTTCAAGCAATTTAAATATTTTAAAAATATTTCAGGGTATTTCCAAAGATTAAAAATTTGCTAAAAGATTTTAAATATTTTAAAAATCTTATGATATTTTAAAAGATTCCAAGGAACTGCAATAGATTCCAAGGAATTTAAAAGATTTTAGAGTCTTTTAATATATTTCAAGACATTTTCAAGAGCTTTAAAAAGTTGCAATGTATTTATAACAATAATCTAAAAATAATCCCTTTTAATAAAAAAATTCATTAAAAACCTTACGCAAACTCTTAAATTATCTAGTAAATAATTGAAAATCACATTTTGATATAAAATCCTAAATTTTTAACTATTCCATGTTATCTTAGCTTTTTTTTTTACAAAAAATTGACGTTTTTAAACAGAAACCGTTAGATTTAAATCCAATTTTTTTTATAATAAAATTTACAGGCTGGAACAGTTTCGGATTGTGTTAAGCGTTTTTCGCTGCAAATCGAAATCTTTATTAAAAAATTATTGGATTTTAGAGAAGATTTACAATTTTTTAGCAATTTTAGTTTACGTAGGCGTTTTACATCAAAAATTGGCATTTTCAAACAAAACAAAAAACTTGAACACGGTTCAGGATATTTTTTATAATTTCTAGATTATGTCATTGTTTTTCATTGGAAATTATTGGCTTTATTAAGACAAAATTAGTATATTTTAAAGAATACTTACAATTTTTTAACAACAATGTAAAACAAAAGTCACTAAATATCAAAAATGATTTATAATTTGGAAGCATTGTTTGTTCCGTTATATTAATTTAAAATCGTTTTATTTTAAACCAAATTTAGAATCTTTGGAAAAAATTCATTTGCAGCATTTGAAAATTGAAGAATAATAGAAATTGAAGAGAATTTAAAATAAAATTTTCATATTTTGTAAGCTACAATTTTGGAAATGTAGGGAAGAAGGGAATTTTATATTAAAAACAAGTATTGAAAATGTTATATTTAGTTAATTTGGTATGCAAATTTAATAAATAAACATTTCAATCCATTAAAAAAAGCGAAAGAAGCCGATTTTTTCGAAAATGGGCCGCGCCATTGGCAAATACAGTTTTGGCAAATTAATATTTATCCAATAAAGTCTCACTAAGAAATTTATAAAATTTAACAACAATCCTAACTCAGATCAGTTCCTTGTTAAGCAAAAAACATTAGGTTTAAAAAAGTACAATTATTCATAAAAAAAGAATTAAATTTCAAAGAATATTTACAATACTTTAGATTATGTTGATGCTCTTTGTCCGAAATTGATATTTTTTAAAAGAAATACACCGGTCTGATTATCTACATTGTCCAAAAATATTATAAGTTCATTCTGAAGTTAAGATATCGCTGTTCAGTGTCCTAGCTTTTATTTTCTATTATTTTGGATAATAGATACTATGAAATACAAAAAATTCGTATAAATATTAATTTAAAAATTGTGTGAAACAAACAAAAAAAATTGCACACGCAGCGAGCGTGACATGACCTTCTTAAACGAAAGTTTAATAGTCAATTTAAATGATAGAACAGGCCTGTCCAGTGAGCAGAAATTTCTCCTCGCTGGACAGGTTGTGATAAAATATCGTTTGGCTGGCTGAGAATCAATTTTCTGACTGACATTGTACGATTAGCCGTTAAAACTATTGTCCACATAGCCGACTTAAAAATTGTTTCAATTTTTAAACGATCTAGACGCCATACTCTGGATTGAATATAAAAAAAAGTAACAAAAAAAAAAGAACGTAAGCAGAGCCTGCGAAAAACGATCTTAGAGGTATTTTCTATAACGCACTGCGTTTCTTTTGGCAGTTATTTTTTTGTTCTCTACTGACTCATTGTCCGAACAGCAGCACAAAGCTCTCCCTGTTTCAAGCTTCGAGAATTCGTCGAAGCATAAAGCTCACTTTAAAAAAGTGTTTTTAAGGGCCGTCCGTGTTTTGTTTTTGTTTTTTATTTGTTTTTTGAGAATAGAATAACGAATTCGAGTTATTTCTTCGTAATCTAGAATCGTCATCGCAGCAGCAGCACAGCAGCAAACGACGTTTCGTGCCTCCGTCGTCGTTGTGCTGACAAAAAATTGCTAAAAATAAAAAGACAAGGCTTACCAGATCGCGAGAAAGACATCGCGCGATTTGTAAAAAGACGATTTTTAGAGAGAATTCTCGGAGATGATTTTCCTGAGATATGCGAGTGAGTAAGTGAGTGAGTGGGTGTTGTTGACGGGCGATCTGGTAAACCTCGACTTGTGCGTGACGGTTTCGTTCAATGGAAGGCAGTGGGGGGTGGAGCGACTCGCTCACCTGCAGTATCAGCAGATGCAGGCGCAGGTGCTGCAATTGGGGCTGTGGGAGCTGAATTTCGTGCTAATCTTCTCCTCTCCTCCTCCTCCCGCATTACAGCCTGCTCTCGTGCCTGCCTCAACCGGTGTTCTTCTTCCAGCTTCAGTCTGCGGGTTGACAAGAAAAACGAGAACAATTAGAAAAGTTTCAATTCGTCTTAAATAAAATTCAACATCCTATTTAACGTCCAACAACAGGGTGTCTACTCAAATCCTGCAAAAAAAAATCCCTGACAATTCCAGAGATTTTCCAGGTATCTCAAGCTTTTTCCAGATATGATTTATCAAGAGTTTATTACAAATAATGCCCCTTTTTAGTTTATATGAAATTAAATAATATTACAAGATATTCTTAAATACTTTAGCATGATAGATTGAATAAAATTTTTTTATTTTCTCTACTTATACTTAAAATTTAGTGAATATTTAGGTAAAATAATGCGAGTACTATATTAAAAATTATTTTGAACTGCTTTAAATGCCTAACTTTTCATGTAGAAGTTTGGATTTTCAAAAAGATAGATTAACTTCCTATCAAAAAGACGATTAAAAAAATTTGAAAATACATTAATCCTCAATCAAATACTTAAATTTTCAACTGAAAAGGATCAATTTTTAAACAAATAGCTGAATTTTGAATAAAATATATCACTTTTCAAACAAAAATGGAATAGATAGATTTTCAGTTTGAACAATTATTTTCCTACCAAAAAAAAGGTTTATTTTTTAAACGATTTTAATTTAACTTTTAACCAAATAGTATTATTTTCACCCAAAAAGATTTATTAATTATTTAATGATTAATAGGTAATTGCAATAATTGAATTTTAAGCAAAAAAATGGATTTTTAAACAAGAAGATTAATTTTCAAACAGGAAAAATAATTTTCTAGCAAGAAAGACGATTTTTAAATTAAATATATGAATTTTTAAGAAAATATTAAATTTTTAAATCAAGAAGACTTATTTTTAACTAAATAGTTTATCTCGAATAAATTAATTTTAAACAAAAAGATAGTTAAATTTCAAACAAAAAATATCAATTTTCAATCCAAAATGGAATAGAAGAATCGTTTTTAACAACGAAGACGAATTTTATAGAAAATATAAGAAGTTTAAATTAAAAATATATAAATTTTTAAACAACAATTGAATAGTTGAATTTTCAATTAAAAAATTAATTTTCAACGAAAGCGACGAGTTTTCAACTAAAATGAGAAATCGTCAACTTAAATAGTTAAACTTGCAACTCAAAACATGAATTTTAAAATTAATTTATGAGTCTCATTAAATTTTGAATGAAAAGAATTATCTTCAACCCAAGAAGATTGATTTCTACCAAAAAGTCCAAATTTTACACTGAAGATAATTCTTTAACAAAATATTATATAGTTATATTTTCAATTAAAGATAAATTTTCAATGAAATAATAAATAAATTATCAACAAAATAGTTCAACTTGCAACTGAAATAGTTAAATTTTCAGTAAAAAAGAATAATTTTTAGCCAGAGAAAAAAAAGGTATTTTTAACAAAAGACACCGATTAATTAAATCTTCATTCAAAAGAGATGGATTCGGAACAAAAAATGTATTAGTTGATATTTCTACCAAAGCAAATTAAAAATTTTAATAAATAATACTGGAATTCAACTAAAAAGAATAAATGTTTAATTAAATACATGGATTTTCAAACAAAGACTTGAATTTTCAACTAATAACAGAATAGTTGAACTTTCAGTCACGAAAATCGACTTCAAAGAAAAGAACGTTTTATTCAATTTAATATTGCAGTTTAAACAAAAACTAACTACGCTCTTGAAAAAATTCCCTAGCTTTAAAAAAATTCCCCGACATTTCCAGGTTTTTCCTGGTATATACAAATTTTCTGACAATTCCAGGTTTTCCAGGTAATGGTAGACACCCTGAACAATCAAGTTACTGTATAGAATTCCTGAGAAGAAAACCAAGAATTCAACGATCAGATTCGGACAACGAACATAACTCGCTCGCAAGTTTGAGCGCGCCTAATGAATATCGCGCTTCGCGCTCAATAATGGGACGGGTTATTTAGAATGCTTGAATGAAAACTAAGCAAAAAAAATCTCTTTGAGATTACAGTATTTATATTCTGAATTTTCCACTTTATTTTAAGTTTAAGATTTGTAAATTTAAACCACCTTAAAATAAATAAAAAACTGCAATCCTTTTTTCAGAAATTTGTCTCTATCTTGTGTTATTGAATAGGATTTTAGTTTTCATATTATTTTTTATATGGAAAAAGAAAAATATCCTACAAGTCTTATTTTACATTTTTTACGTATCTCGCGTCTTTTGGCGAAATATTAGAATTTTCAATTTTGTACGATAAATACGATATACATATAGAAATTACGATAAATAAATAACAAAATTACGAGTCCTATTGGAAAATCATAAATTATGAGAATGTAATAAATTATCACAAATTCGTATCTCTTTTTGGGGCGAATAACTTTTTTCTATCAATTTCTTTTTGTACCTTTTGTCGTTTTTCCACAAATTTTTAATTTCTATTTTTAATGCAATTTTTTATGATCAAAACCAAAACTACGTGTCCTATCTAAAAGTGATTCATAACAAATCTGCAGCTCTTTTTTGGGTAAACAATTTTTTTAAATCATTTTTTTTCGTAACTTCTGTTGCTTTTTAACCAAATTTTGTATTTTTTTAAAATTTGCAATGTTATTTTTCACAAATAAAACCAAAAGTACCCGCCCAATCCAGAAGTGAATTTTTGTACGATAAAAATTTGAATTTTCGATTTTCCAAGAAAATCGAAAAAGGTTTTCTGATAATCTTGAAGGGCTTTCTCACAAAGCAATGTTTTTCTTCTTTGACTTTTTTTCATATCGTGCGATGTATGGCTTAAAATTTTGATTTTCCATTGATTTTTAAAATTTCGAAAATACTATAATTGTGAAAATGTTCCTTTTATCGAAAAAAGTTATTAGGATACATTGTTTGGCTTTCTGAACTTTATGAATAGCCGTAAATAAAAAATTTAAATATAAAAAAATGAATGGTGAAGCAATTCGTCCTTTCTTTTAGAACCTAAAAAAAGTGTGCCATAGATCGATCTGATCCGTTCATTTTTTCGAGAGTTACCGTGTTTACGCACGGATGGCCGGACAGGCAGACAGACGCCATCGTAAAAGCTTGATTTTTGGATTTTTGTATAAAGGAAACAAATAATTTTTTACAAAGAAAAAAATGCTTTTTTTAAAGAAGATCTTTTTTTAAATTACAATAGGAACATTTTATGGTGGTTGTTCAAATTTGGTCGCTGCATTCTTGCTTTTATTTTCAAGAATTCTATACATTAATTAGAAAATTGGTTTAAAATTATTAGGTTAAGCCTCAGCTTAAATAGCGTTGTATGAACAGAGATTTTAACACACTGGAATCTATGTTCATACTGCAGGCCTCGGACTCACTTTAGAGTAAAAAAAAAATAGTGTCATAATATTGTTCAAGTTATAAACTTACTTATAGTCCGAATTTAAAAGTGTATAGTCCGTAATTAATTTTTTTTCTTAATTTTTAAAGCTACATTTCCAGTTTTCTAAACCAATTTTTTTAATTATTAAAAACGATATTCTATAATCTATAAATTATCAAAATTTTTTAAAATTTATTTTTATTTTTTCTCTTTTGTTTAAAATTCAATATATTTTTAAAAAAGTGATACCTCTTCGTTGAAAATTCAACTGTGTTGTTAAATATTCGTATTTTTTGGCTTAAAAATTCAGCAATTTAGATTGAATTTTCTTTCTCGACTAACATTTTTGTTTCGTTTTGAAAATTGAACTGTTTTGTAAAAAATTCTAATTTTTTGCTCGAGTTTGGTTCAAAATTTATGTATTTTATTGAAAATTCGTCTTTTTAGGTAGAAAATTAATTTTTCTGGTCGTTTGATTACAAATTAATCTTTTTTGGATAAAGATTCATATATTCTGTTGAAAATTCGATGTTGCTAATTTAATACAATTGCTTTATATTTTTGATTGAAATCTGTTTTTGTTAAAATATAAACTATTGCATTTTTCGTTATAGATTAATCTTTATCGATTGTAAATAGAAAGTTCATTTTTTCTCGTTAAAAATTCGTTATCATGATTTTAGTTCAAAATTAAATTCTCAATTGAAAATATTTGTAACAACATCAACTGCTTGGTAAAAAATTCATATTTTCGGCTTAAAAATTTAACTGTTTTTTTTTAGAAAATTCGTCTCTTTGGCTTGAAAATTCAACAATTTAGTAGAAAACTTAACCACCTCGTAGAAAATTCAGCTATTTGGTAGAAAATTAAACTGTTTTGTAGAAAAATCGTATTTTAAGCAACTAAATTCAACTATTTTTTGGTAGAAAATAATTTGCTTTTTTTCAATTCAATTTTTTTATATTTTAAATTCAAATATTTGTTGAAATATTAACTATTAAATTTTTTGTTAAATCATAATCTTTTTTGTTTGAAAGTGAAACTACTCCCTTAACAGTTCATTTTTTTAGTTGACGATTCAACTGATTGGTTGAAAATTAACCTTCTTTCATTGAAAACTCATATTTTTGGATTGAAAATTCAACTGTTTTGTATCAAATTCGTCTATTTGGTAGAGAATCAAACTGATCTGCAGAAAAATCATTTTGTTTTATCAAACATTAATTCTCTTCAGTGAAAATTGAACTACTCTATTTCTTTCAATTGATCTTTTTGGTTAAAAATTCTACTATTTGATTGAAAATTAATCTGTTTTATTTGAGGATTTAACTACTTTTTATAAGATTTTACCCATTAACAATTACCAAAAACTTGTTTTAAATATTTCTTAAAGAAAAGTACAAACATAGTGGCATTAGCGGACAGTTGTGAGAAAATGGAGTCTTTGTTTTCATTTTTTTTCGAAACAGTAGCAAAAGAGTTTACGAGTGTAGTGAGTCCTAGGCCCTGATGCTGTTTTTTTTTATTCGGAATATCGCATGCGGTAGCATAGTAAATTGGAAAGTTCTCAATTTTAATTAAAAATTATTTAATTCCTTTTATAAAAGATCTATGTTGAAAATGTAACAAGAATAAGAATAAAGATTCTCGTCTTTCATTATTAATGGTCATTTCGAGGGGAAGTTTTAAAATAAAATTTTGCGCACACCTCGATATAATATTCTTGTTAGTAATTTATTTCCCTTGCATTTATATTTTTCAGTTTCTTCCTCATGGCGATTAAACTTTCAGTTAAAAACTTTATTATTTAGTTGAAAATACATAAACTTTGTTAAATAGTCTATTTAATTAAAAAATTAATCAGTTTTAATGGAAATTTAATCATTTTTCGTTGAAATAATTACTATTACATTCTTTTTTTTTTTAAATTCATCTTTTTTTTGTTGAAAATTTCTCTAATTGGTCGAAAATTCATCTGTTTGGTTGAAAATTGTATTTATTTTTAAGAACATAATTTTTTTAAATAAAAACTTAACTATGCCAATTGAACATTCACCATTTTAGTTAAAAATTCATCTCATTGGCTGAAAGTTAACTATATTCTTAGAAATGCATCTTTTTTTATTTAAAATTTAATTACATGCATAAAGCTTGATATACTTTATTAAATTTTTTTCTTTTCTTAACAATATAACTTTTACAGAAAATTCGTTTTTTGTCTTGGAAGTTCAAAAATTTTCATGAACTTATTTATAATGTTTTTTATTTTGAAAATTTGATTATTTTTTTCAAAATTACTGTTTTCTTTGTGTTCAAAATTGATGTTTTCAAATGAAAACTGAACTTTTCCAGGCTTTGTTAAAAATACAACTGAAATCTTTCTTGTATGAAATTTCAACTATTTTGTTGAAAATTCGTCATTTTTGGTTTAAAAATACTTACGTATGTTTTAGTAGAAATTTCAACTTTTTTTAAATAAATAGAACTGAAATGAAATGTTTAGTTGCAAATTTGTCTTTTTTGATTAAATTGAAATATTTTTATTAAAAATTTAAATACTTTTTGGTTAAAATATCAACTATTGGATTATATTATTCGTTAAAAATTCATCTTTTTTGTTTCAAATTGATCTATTTGGTTAAAGGTTGCACCACATTTTTAAAAATCTTTTTTTTTAAAGATTTTATTTTAGTTGAAAATTCTTCTGTTTAATTGAAATTTCAACCACTTTGAAAATTGTTTTTGAATTAAAAATTAAAATACTTGGGTAAAATTTGAACTTTGTAAAAAAAAAATTTTCTGGCTGAAGGTGCACTTCGTTGGTTAAAATTTTTGAATATTTAGTTCAAAATTCATCTGTTTACAGAAAATTGGTCTTTTGCTTAAAAGCTGAGCAGTTTGCATGAATTTATTTTTTATTTTCTTGTTTAAAAATTTGACTCTTGTTCAAAATTCCTTTTTTTTGTTGAAAATTAATTTTTTTTATTAAAAACTGAACTTTTCTATCTTTGGTTGACAATGTAATTTTTTGGTTGAAGTTGAAGTTTAATGAAAATCCGTACTTTCGGATTAAAATTTCATCTTTTATGGAATAAAGTCATCTTTTTTGGTTAAAATAAATAAATTTGAAATGTTTATATTTTTATATATTTTTCTTAGTTTCTTTAATCTATTTTGACGAGAATTAATCTTTTTTTTTGTTGAATATTCATAATTTTAGTTAAAAATTATTCTCTTTTGTTGGAAATGTAACTATTTTTCTGAACATTCGCCTTTTTTTTACAAAATTAAACTATTTTGTTGAAAATGCATCTTTGTCGTAGAAAATTCATGTATTTGGTTACAAAATTCAAATGTTGAAAATGTAACCGAGATTGTTTGAGGTTTAATCTTTTTTGTTTGAAAATTCGACCATCTGGTCGAGAATCCAATTAGTTTGTTGAAAATTAAACTATTTACTTAAAAAGTCATTTTTTTCTGTCGAAAATTCAAACTGCTTTGTTGGAACTTTTTCTTGTTGGATTGAAAACTTTTTAATTAAAATGCTCGCCGTTGAATATTAACGGCCAGGGAATTTTAATATTAAATTCTAATTTAAATAAAATTAAAAAGAATGAAAATAGAAGTCCAAAATCCGATTTCAGTGCTACCGCGGACGCTTTTCTGAATAATAATAAATAATTGTTTATTGGAAGTGTTGGAAAATGGTGGAAAATTGATAATTACCGTTCATGCATCACCGGGGACATCATGCTTAGAGAACCTGGTCGTATCATCTCAGGACTGTATCCTAAACCGTAGAGAGGATACGTTGGCAGACCAGGAAACAAGGGCGGTCTTAGCATACCACATCTTTCCAAATACAATTGTTCTTCTATCCTGAAAACATAAAAAAGGGGAGATTTAGTTTAAATCGTTTAAATTTAAGTAAATAAAAATTGAATAAAAATTGAAATAAAAATAATTTAATTTAATTAAACTTTGTAAAAAATCGTAATCACGAGATCTCTTAAAAACTTTATTGGTTGTATTACTACTTTAATACGCCTTTTAGTAGTTGTTTTCAGTTTCATCTTTGCTAAAATTAAAAAAATGTACAAAATGTAAATTTTTGAATATTTCGAAAGACAGAAGATTTTTGACCATTTTTAACGGTTTCAACCGAATACAAGAATTCTCAAGATTCCTAGCAACATTTTCAATGGTTTATTTTGAAACATGAATTTTAAGAAAAAATTGAAAATAATTTTAAAACACGAGCAACAATTTTTTTAAATTTCGAAACAGAATGTAGAATATTTTGAAACAAAATATTTCAAATTTGTGAGGGTTTCGAAACGATTGATACATAATTTAAGATTAAACAGATTAACAAAATTTGTAAACCAACAAAATGTAGATTTTTGAAAAATTGGAAAGTAAAATTAGAAAGTTTTCAAGAAGTTTGAAAGGTTTCAAGAGAATAAAAAATTGTTCCTAAGTTTCCTGGGAACATTTAAAAATTGAAAATATTTCGAAAAATGTAATACAAAATGTAGGTTATTAAGGATTTAGAAATAAAGTGTATCTAAACAAGGATTTTGAATGTTTTCTAAGATAATAAAAAAAATTTCTTAAGATGCCTGGGAAAATTTCAAACGATTTTTTAATTTTAAAAATTAGGAAATTAGAAAAACTATTTTTTTCTTTAAGATCTACAACTCTTCTTCATTTTTTTATTTTAGATAAATCAATATTTCTCAATTTAAGTATTGAAATATTGTGGTGTTTTTTCTTAACTATAACGAAATCACTTGACTATGGCAGATGACAATAAAAGTTACATAAAATTAAGTCATACTTTTTGGCTAAAAAGTCAACTATCCTGTTAAAAATTAACCGCACTGGTTCAAAAATTCCACAATTGCATTGAATATTTTTTTCTTGACTAAAAAATTTAAAAAATTTTTAATTTAACTATTTCCTTCAACACTCATCTTTTTGGTTTGAAAATTTATCCCTTTTTGTTTTGATTGAAAATGATAAATTTTTTTTGAAATTTCAACAATTTTGTATAAAACATTAAAATATTTGGTTAAAAATGTATGCATATTGCTTAAAATTCGTCTTTTTTGTTTAAAAATCAAGCATTTTCATGATTTTTTGAGTTCAACAGTTTATTTTTTTTCGCCCGAAAATATTTTTTGTTGAAATATAAATTATTATTTTTTTCGTTGCAAATTCATCATTTTGGTAGGTTGTAAATTCAAATCCTTCGTTGTACGTTGAACTATTTTCTTAAAAAATGAATTATTTTGGTTGAAGATTTACAATTTTAGTTGAAGATTCCAATTCAACTGATGTTTGTATATTACCTTTTTTGCTAAAAATTTATATTCTCAGGTTGTAAATTTAAATGATTTACAGAAAATTCGTCTACTTGACTTAAAAATTCCATAATTTGATATAAAATTCAAGTATTTGCTATAAATTTAAACAGATTTGTAAAAAAATTAGTTTATTTGCATTAAAATAATTCTCAATCAAAATTTAACTTCTTCATTCTTGGCTACCACTGAAATTTTTTTCATTTAAAAATTTAACTATTTAGTTCACAAATTTTAGAAATGAAAAAAATATAAACTAAAAATTTATCAAATAAAATATGTAGGCATATCCTTTCCATTATTCAAAGCATTTAGTTGAAAATGTATGTAATTCGTTAAAAATTCGTCTTTTTTTAGGAGAAAATCCAACAATCCAACATGAAATTGATGTATTTTATGGAAAATTCATCCTATTTTTGTAAAAAATTATGTATTTTGATAAAAATTTGTCTTTGTTGGCTAAATCCAACTGTTTTCTTTATAAAAATCTTTTTTATTTAATTAAAAACTATTGCATGTTTCGTTAAAAATTTATAACGTTAGATTGAACATTTAACTTCTTCGTTAAAAGTTGAACTCCATTCTTAAAAGTTCATTTTTCTTAAAAATTCCTTGTTTTTGTTTAAAAGTTAGTTCCTTAACTGGAAATGTAACCATATCTTTGATGTAACTATTTTGTTGAAAATTCGTCTTTTTGGTAGCAAATTAATCTAGTTGGCATAAAATTAAACTAAGACGTAGAAAATTAGTATTTTTTATTGAAAATTATTTCTCCACAATTAGAATTTATTTTCATATAGAAACTAAAAAGGTATAGGCAAAAAAATAATAAAATAAAGTTTGGACTAACATCACATCCATTGTTCCAACAATTTAGTTGAATATAATTGATTAAAAATTCGTATTTTTTACTATAAAATTAATTTTTATGGTTGAAAATTCAACAATTTACTTCAAAATTTCATTTGTAATTTATGGAAATATTACAGGTAATTTATGGTAACTTAAAATAAATTACACAAAATTCAATTTAAAAATGTCTCAATTTTTCGGAAATTTATAGAAATTTTCGGTTATTTATGGTAATATTACAAATAATTGATGGTAACTTGAGATAAATGACCAAAAATTTAATATAAAAATTTCTATAAATTTCCGGACACGTTTGGGTTATTTACGGTAATTTGATCAATTATATATAACTTTTCACAAATTACCGGAAAATTCTATTGCCTGCAAGCAAAATTTCCTTAAAAATTTTTACGGTGAGTTGGCTGATTATCGTAAAATAAAATCTGTGTGTAATTTTCATTATTAACCTCTGACTTCACTTTTCACACCCTAGGGAGTAAAAGGTACTTTTTACTCACTAGGGAGTAAAAAGTCGAGCTTGAGCCCCACTTCAAAGGCGTCGAAAAGGGATGAAATCAGGCATGTTTCATAAAATAAATGTTCTATTACCTATAAGCGTGCTGTAGGTGTGGTGGTGGGTAGAGACTATGATGATAAGGACTGTAGGCTGATGGGTCTAGGGCAAAAGGAGGTGGTGCATGTGCCTGATGATGTTCGGGCCGATATGGTTGAAAACCAGAACGGGCCAGTAATTCGGAAGCTGTGGCAGTCACATTATGTTTGCTGGTTTCGGCAGGCCTGGCAGTTGTAAATAAAGAAGGCATTTCTTCTGGTCTGCGCTCATGCGTCGATCGTTCCTGAAACATCAAAGAAAATCATTGTTAGTTTTAAAAAAATCACAAATTTTAAACTTTAATTACAAATAAACAGTAAAGAAACCCCCAAAAAATCTAACCGTAAATTAATAATAGTTTCAATTTTTTTCGGTACTTGGAATATTAATATAGCGAAAGAAAAGGCCATCACTATAATAATATTGTACATTAATAATTTTCCTCTACTTTCTTTGTACCTTTTAAGAGACCAGAATTTTAATTTTGTAAAATTTTTGACATAGAATTTATTATAAACAGAATAGAACAAGTTTAAATTTAAAAAAGTTCCAAATTTTATAAATTATTTCAACTAAAAGGACGACTGTCTACCATATAAAAGGAATTTTAAACAAAATAAATAAATTCTTAACAAAATAGTTAAATTTTTAACCAAATACTTGAATTCAAAACCTTTTAAGATGATTTTTCAACCTAATAGTTCAATTTCCAAATCAAAAAGATTAATCTTCAAGCAAAAAATAATGATTGATAATAATGACCCCTTAACAAAATACTTGAGTTTTCAAAAAAAGAATAAAATTTTCAATAAAATAGTTTGATTTTTAACCAAATACTTAAATTTCCAACAAACAAAGATAAATGTCAATAAAAGTTTATATTTACAACAAAAACAAGAAGATTAATTTTTTACCAAAGAAGAATAATTCTCTAAAGAATGAATTCTCATCCAAATAGTTTCAAAAAAAAATATTCTAATTTAAAATAAAAAACAGTTTAATGCAGCCAAAATAAGATTTTTTAACAAAATAGTTCAAATATGAACCAAATAGTCGAATTCTCAAACGAAAAAGATTAATCCTCAATAAAAAAATATAATAGTTGATATTACAACCAAAAATATCGGAGTTCTAACAGAATAGATGAATTTGAAAACACAAAGACATATTTTTAACCAAGATTATTGATTTTCTACAAAAAAAAAAGAATTTTAAACTTTCTAACAATTATCAGCATTTAGACTAAATAAGATAAATTAATTCCAATGTAAAATTTGGCTCATTACTGGTCAAAATGATTTTCTCGTTTCTTCAGAAAATTATTTTGACCGATAATCATCAAAATTTAACATCAAAATTAATTAATTACCCTGGTCGACAAAATATCTACATTACTTTGAAAAATATACATTTTTAATCAAAAATGGAAAAGTTAAATTTTCAGTAAAAATAATTAAATTTCCAGAACAAAAATAAACGAATTTTCAACAAAATAGTACAATTTTCAACGCAAAATTCTGATCTATTGAGATTTTTGAATATAGAATCACTTATAAATGAAATTAAATAATTTACATTAAAAATTTTTTAATTTTTAACTTATTTTTTTTCTTTGAAAAAAGTGAGGAAATCACTAATTCATACCCCGAAGGGGATAATTTTGAACCCAAAAAGTGAATAATGTGCATTAATAATATGACCAATGTCGTTTTAAATTTAAAAGAATTCAAAAGAATTCGATGAAATTTATCAGGATTCAAGGCGAATTCGAGCAAATTCAGGATAAATTCATAAGACTTTAAAACAATTGCGGTTAAATTAAAAAGAATTCCAATTAATTGAAAACTATTCAAAAATGCCTATGATTTTCGTAAAATTTTAGTGGATTTAGAGGAGTTTAAGGAAAATGTAAAGCAATTGATGAAAATTATAAAAATCCATGATGAATTACAAGAAAATTAGTAAGTTTGGAAAGAGTTTAGACACATTTAGGATAAGTAAAAAGAATTTGATCAAAAATTCCTAAGAACTGAAGGTGAGTTTTAAGACTTCAAGATGAATTAAACAAAAACTAAAAAAATGATTAAATTCGATTGAATTAAGTGAATTTAGAAGAATTAAATTAAAAGAATTGAAATGATTTCGAAGGAAATCAAAAGTATGTTATATAATTCAGGATAAATTAATAAGAACTCAGCGTGAATTACAAATGAATTCAGATTAATTTAAAAAAAACGAAACTCTTCAAATCTTTTGAAATGAAATCCCTCATTCTGTGTATATAAATTCCTTATGATCCATTAAAATATTGTAAAGTCTCGTGAAATTCTATGAAACCTGATATTTCCTAAATTCCTCTAAAATTTATTAAAATACCTTGAGAGTTTTTAAATCCCTTTAAATCTCTAAAGTCCTCGAACATCTTAAAAAATCCGTTGGAAACTTTTAAAATATTTTTCAACTTTATAGAACGTGTAAGATAGATCCATATTTTCCGAATTTCTAGGAAATTCTTTAAATCCCTATAACCCTTGAAAATTTCTTGAAATATTTTTAATTTTTTGAAAATGCCTGGGAATATTTTAAAATATCATATAATATTTCAAATACTTGTTTAAAATTTTTTAAAGTTCATGAAAACTACTTGAAAATTTAAAAAATACCCCAAAATAGGTTGTAAAAACTTCAAATTATTGAAATCTATTTTTGAAACCCTGTAATATATAATTATTGAAAATTCCTTTGAATCTTTCAAAATATCATAAAATCTCTTACATTCTTTAAACTCTTTGGAAATATCTAGAAATTTTGAGAACAAAATTAAATCCTACTAAATTTATTATCACATGAAATTTAAGGATATATCCTGAATTCCTCGAAAATCGTATAAAATCTCGTGGAATTTTTTTAAATTGTATAGATCCTATAATCGTTCAATATCTTCCGAAATATTCTAGTCAATTCTTGAAACCCCCCAAAAAATGGTTTCAATCTCTTAAAATTATTTAAATTAATGAAATCTATTCCAAATTACTTGGACATTTTTAAAATACCTTAAAATCTTAAAAATCCTTTGGAATCTTTTCAAATTATTGAAATCTATTAAAAATTTCGCGAAATCTTTTAAAATATCATAAAATATTTCAAAACCTTTGAAATATTTTGCAATTTCTCGAAATTTTTTTACGCTCTTAAAAATTTCTGGCACTTTCAAAAAATCCTAAAATCTTTTTACAAATTTGGAATCCCTTCTATTAATTAGAATATATATTTTTAATTCATTGGCATTTTTAAAAATAACATAAAATATTTAAAATCCTTTTTAATCTTTAAAATATATTCTAATTATTAGAATCTATTAAAAATTCTTCGAAATCTTTTGAAACACCCTAAAATATTTCAAATTAATCAAACATACTCAATATTCCTTGAAATATTTAAAAATTCCAAAAAATCTTTGAAATCCTTTCAAAATCCTTAAAATTATTTAAATCTATTTAAAAACCTTTAGAATGTTATAAAACATCGAATAATCTTTTAAATCCTTTGAAATCCCCTCGAATTATTGAAATCTATTGAAAGTTTTTCGAGATATTTTTAAATACGCGAAAATATTTTAAACACTTTGAAATCATTAGTATTAACAAATTAGTTAATTAGTGAATAATAAACAAATAATTATATATAATAATTATATTTTTTTTCTTATTGAAAGTATTATTTTATACGCTCAAATAATTGAGAAGGTTTTCTTGTCCGAATTAATTTCGCCTGATAAAATTTATCCGTAGGTTAAAATGAGGAAGCCTTAAATGTTTCACTATCAATTTTTCCAGTAAAAGTCCAGTTGTATATTTAAAAATAAATGAAGAGCTGCAAATATCCGCACCAAATTAAGCTTTTCCATTTCTTTCTTATGTAAATTCTTTCAAATGAGAGGCAGTTATCTTGAATGTTTATCACTTACTGCCTTCCGTTCTTATATTTTTTTATGGAAGAATTGCTAATATTCTGGGGAAAGTTGTTTGTGGCAGAGTTGGTAATAAGTTCAAAATGCATAATATTAAAAGTCGTATTTCTTGGGCGATATTTGAAAAAGTAAGGTTCATAAAGAAAAGCCTAAAATTATTTGAAAAGAAGGGGAAATTTCAACCAATTCCTTGATTTTTTTTAAACTAAGAGATAAATCTTTAACCAAAAATATAAGTTTTTAACGAACTAGTTTAAATTTAAATAAAGAGTTCAATTTTCAGCAAAAAAGTTCATTTTCAACCAAGGAAAATAAGTTTTCAACCAAATAGTTTAACCATCAAGATAAATATTTGAATTTGCAATAAAATAGTTGAATTTTTAAGTCGAAAAGACTAAGTTTTGCACTTAATTATTCAACAAAGATAGTTTATTTTCAACCAAGGAGGATAATCTTTCAATCCAAGAAAATAGTAGTTTTCAATCCATTTTCAATCCATCTCAAGTATAGTTCAACAAAATAGATGAATTTTCAACAGAATAATTAAGTTGTTGTTAAATATTGAGTTGCTTTTGCTACCAATAAATATGAATCTTCAATCCGAATAGAATGCATAACCAAACAGTTGATTTTTCAACCAAAAAAGTGATTTTTTAACAAAAAAATAATTTTCTACAAAAAATATCAATTATGAACAAAGTACAAGAATTTTTAAACAACTACTGAATTATGCAACTAAAAAAGATAATTTTTCAACAAAAAATAGAAAATTAAATATTCAGTTATAAAAAATAATTTCCAGGTAAAATAATTAATTTTCAATTTAAAAACATTAATTTTCAACCAAAGAAATGAATTTGTAGACAAATAATGAAGTTTTAACCTAGTAGTTAAATTTTTGACCAAAAAGTTGACTTTTTAACGAAAAAGATTAATTTACATCAAAAAAGATGAATTCTCGACAAAATATATGAATTTTCAACCAAGTATTTGAATTTCCAACTACAAAACATTCATTTTAAAGCATATAGTTAAATTTTTAAACTAAAAAAGATAAATGATTATCCAAAAATAATACAGTTTAAATTTTCAATAAAAAAATTATTTTTCGGCAAAAAGATTAATTTTTAGCTAAAAATAAAGAAAAAAACACTATAAAGTCCGACGTTTTCTTAAGTAGAAATATCCAAATATATAAATCTTCAACCAAAAAAATTAATTTTTAAAAGTACATAAACTTTCAACCAAGTAGTTGACTTTTTTGAAAAATTAAAATATATGACTTTTTAAAAAAATATTTGTCTTTGCAACCAAATAGTAGAATTTTTAATCAAAAGAGATGAATTCTAAACGTAAAATTCAATAGTTAACTTTTCAACCAAATATACGAAAAATAGTTGGATTATTTTACTGTATTCTATTAATTCAGTTCGCGTTTGAGCGAAAAACCCGAGAAAAGGGGGATTTTTCTTGAAAACAAGATAAAACAGAGTAATTCTTTTTTAAAAAAAGGGAAAATAGTAGAACAGGGGAAAGAGTATGAAGTCTCAAAGAAGCATCCATGCACCAAACTGGTAATATTTCCGGTTGGGTGATTTTGCAATGGAAATTGGCAGGACGGACGTATTTCCGGCCTGGATGAAGGTGGATGGATCACCTTATTACAAGAAGAACAGCGAATGCGGACCCAAGGATCCTGGCTCTTTGATCTTCCGATTATCGCAACTGAGCTATTTTCCCTTCCGGTTCGATGGGCTTCTTTTTCATTTTGAGAAGATTCGAGCCGGAGGATCCATCTCCTTTTCCGAATCACCAACTTCCGCTTCCCGCTTCATTGCGCTCTCGGTTTTCAGAAGTCGATTCTCGACGTCCCCTAATTCTAATTAATTTTCGATTGTGATGTCCGAAAATTCAGCATCTGGACGAACGACTTTGAGTTATTTAATTTAAATAGAGTAAATAGAAGGAGTTATTTTAAAGGTCAAATAATAAGAATCCTGATATCAGAATTTTTCATATGTTCCAGGTTTTTTGAACAAATGGTTCCCAACAAAATCAATCCACGGTATTTCAGTAATTTTAATTATTATTGTAAAGATTTTTACGAAATAATTTTACAAACCCATAATTCACATTTATTAAGGTTAATAGCAAATTTCAAATAATTGATTTTTTTTTTGTATAAATTTAGACTGTATTTAGTTTTCAAGCCTTGCACTTACTTTAGAAATCAAAAATGGTATAAACAGTATCAAAAATTTGAATAAATAGTCTCATCAAATTTGTTTCTTTTTTCCGAATTTGAAATTGTATAGTCTACAATCAACAAGTATGCAAGGGAAAATGAACGTTATTTTTTTGAGCACAATTTTCAATTTTAAAACCCAATTCTCCATATTCATATTTACTTATAACAGGCTTCACAGTCATTTCCCTATTTCCCTCATTTTTCCACTCACATGCGAAAATATAACTAATTTTGTTTGAAAGTTCATTCTTCTTTGGTGAAAAGTCTTTTATTAAATTTTTGGTTAAAAATTCTATTATTTAGATAAAACTTGAATTATTTGTTTGAAAATTCGTCTTTGTGGCTTGAAAATTTGAGAATCTGTATAAATTCTTGTTTCTTTCTTGACTATTTTTTTTTCTTTTTGAATATTCAACTATATTGTTGAAATCAATATCTTTCTTTGGGAATTAAACCTTTTTTCATTAAAAATAATTATGTTTCGGAAAAAAATTATCTTTCTCATTGAAATTTGGCTTTTTTGTTTAAAATTAACTTTTTTGTTAGAAATTCAACTGTTATGTACAAAATTCATATTTCCGACTCGAAATTTCAACAATGTAGTAGAAAATTAAACCGCTTGGTTAAAAATGTATAAATGTGATTTACAATTCGTCTGTTTTCCATGAAAAATCCAGAATTTTATTTAAATTTTCTACCTTTCTTGAAAAACATTGTTTTTTTGTTAAAATTCAACAATTTGCTAGAAATTTAAACTTTTTGGTTGAAAACTTATATAATTTATTAAAAATTCCTCTTTTGGGCTTCAAAATTCAAGAATTTAATTTACATTTTCTTTCTTTCTTTACCAAAAAAAATTCTTAAAAATTTAAATACATTGTTAATAATTCATTTCTATAGTTTAAAAACTCATTTCTTTCTGCAGAAATGAACTTTGTTTTAATTAAAATTTTTCCGTTGAAAATTAACTTCGTAATTCTTGGCAGAATATTCAATTTTTTGTTGTAACTTCGTCTTTTTGGCTTGAAAATTCAAAATTTGTTAAAATTTTTTTAACAATCTGTTCTGGCTAAGGATTAAACTATTTTGCTTGTTATTAAATTCTTTTTTTTTTTTACTAAAATATCAACTACTACATCTTTTGTTGAAATTGCATCTTTTTAGGTAGAAAATTCAAAATTCTTTGGTTCAAATTCATTTTCGACTGTTTTATATTTACATCTAAAACAATGAAATTTAAAATTGACTATTAAGGCTTTTAATATGAAATTTTGAAAGATTTAAAGCAAAGCTGTTACTCTTTTTATTCAAAAAATGCGATTTTTGTTAAAAAAAAAACCAATGTCATTTTCACTGATAAAAAATGCAGAATTTTAAATATTGCGAGAAATAATGTAAGTCTTTAAAGTCCAATCAAATAAAATTATAATCTTTAGTTTAAATACAAAATAAAAACTTACTCTCGAGATATTGAGTTTCTGAAGGAGGGTTTTAAAGTTTTCATACAAAAAGGTGAGTCAAATCCGATTAAAACGATGCTTTTAGCTTTTAACTAAATAGTTAAATTTCTAAGCCAAAAAGACGAATTTTTTCGAAGACAGTCACATTTTCAACCAAAGTTTTATTTTGAACCAAGAAAGATGACTTTTCTACTATAAGAGAAGGATTTTTCTTTCAAAAGGATGAATTTATAACTAAACGTAAAAATTTGAACCAAAAAATGAGTTTTCAAGTAGTTGAATTAAACGAAAACAAAAACAAATTTTGAGCAACATTTTCTATCAAATAGTTGCATTTTATAGTAATTAAGTTAAAATTTCCAGCCAAAAATAATGTAGTTAAATTTTTAGATAAAAAAGTCAAGGTTTAACAACAAAAAACGAATTACAAACCAAAAATCTAAATTTTTTTAACTAAAAGGCTTAATTTTTCCATAGAGAAGTTTAATTTACATACAAAAGATATGCGTTTTCAACAAAATACATAAATTGTCATCAAAGTTGTTGAATTTTGAAGAGAAAAATGCAAATTATCTACAAAACAGTAGAATCTACAACCTGAGATGTTAAATTTTTCACAAAAAAGTTGACTTTTCACTAAGAAAGATGACTTTCCTACTGTAAAATATGAATTTTCAACAACAAAAATTGATTTTCAATCAGTTGAATTAAAAGAAAGAAACTAGTCTTTTTTACAAAATAGTTAAATTCTCAAAAAAATATGATTTTTTAAGAAAAAAGTTCAATTTTTAACCAAAAAGTGATGTATTTCTTTACCAGGAAGTTAACTGTTTTGCCAAAGAGTCGAATTTGCAACAAAATACACCCATTCCCAACAAATTTGTTCAATTATAAAGCGAAAAATATTAATTATCTACAAAACAGTACAATTTTCAACCCGAATTTTCAAGAAAAAATGTGACGACCAAATAATAGATTTTTAATAATTATTTTTAATTTTTAATAGATTGTTTAACCAAAAAATGATGAATTCTGTGCTAAAAATATAACACAGCACCACAAAAAAAAGTGGTCTGTCCCAGAAGCGAGACCAGTGTTCCCTTATGTTTTTGGGGTCGCTGAAACCGAATATGACCT